>JANTFA010110224.1:0-13901 GCA_026413405.1 Phytosciara flavipes | reverse complement strand
TGTCAACTTGACAACACCCTACTTCCTCCTGGTTACTAATGAACAATAAAACGGCAGAAAGGTATCAGGTTACAGATAGTATTATAGAGTGTCAGTATACTAGATCCACTTTAACCTAATAGAATATTGCACACCCGGTTGACTTTTTCAAATTTTATAACTCAAGACAGCAGCTAGATGACTATCCTGGAAGTTTATTTTGTGATATTCCTTAGCTTAATCGTTTTTCATTTCTTTTGACATAGAGCTTCCTCTGTATTTGCAAGAACGAGAATGACCTTGCTTAAACGAGTGATAGAGGCTCATTGCAGTCAGGAAAACTTTTACATTCTAGGTAGGTTCTTTAAATTCAATTCATCACTTTTGATTCATCTTCCCTCTACAAACGTTCAAAATATCCTACTACGTAAGTGTAGTATACATTCCATGCATTTCCAAAGGTACAGGGTACAGGAGACTTGAAGCAGAGTTAGAAGTTAGAACAACCTCACAATACCGCGTTACTGCTTGGAACACTGAAGTGCTACACATTTTATGAACGGTCCCCAAAATATTGAATACTAAATTAATATTCACAACAAATTTATTTTAAGAACGAAGAAAGAAACAACCTACACGACTACAAAACAATGAGTCTACAAATTCTTACATTATCATTCACATTCGATTGTCAATTTTCTTGTCTGAACAGCGCACAAAAACCGAAATGAGTTCTTACAAAATCAATATCAATGCAGCAAAACTAAAATCGAATGACCAGATAAGGCAGATAAATTGTTTCCTACTTTAACCTAAAGTCTCGTCTAACCACAGCATCGGAACATAACCACCGACAAAGATAAGTAAATTTACATTGATTTATCATTGCATACGTATGTAATTTAACACTGTAGCTGTGACCAATGTTTTACACGTGCAGTCTAATGCAATGTATGGCATTTACATTGAATTTATTTTATTTTTGTATGAACGCAAATAGCGCGAAATCAACAATGAATCAGTCTTCGGTATTCATTGATTAAACACCCTTAAAAACTATGCAACGCCTAGAGACAATGTTGGTTTTTTGATGACGCAATCGAATTGACGTGTGTCTCATATAATGTTACAGTATACATAGAAAGCGTACTAAGCCACTACCTATTGAGTTATGGATCAAACAGCCTTTCACTTATTATTATTAGCACCACAAATGTTTGTTTATCATCGTTCGAAGGACAAATAAAAATTGTTGTCACAAAACCCTCACACAGTGTACGAATAACAGCTTCTGTTTTTGTTTCCTCCGATAATCTTGGAATTAACGCTACACTTATCCGAACCGTACTTCACAAATGAATGGTCCGTCAATAGGAAGTAAAACTTGTAATCAAATTGAAACAGTTTTAGTATTTTTGTTTACTATCACAAATTTGTAAGTTGATACTAGTAGTACGTATGTATGAATGGCCTGCCAGTACACGTATGTGTAATGATCGCATGCAACCAAATACATACATAAATAAGAAAGCAGATGTATAGAAACGATGTTGAAGTCAGCTGATTCACATTACGAAATTGATGATAACGGTGCCTATTACTTCATACACTATCGGTTTGCCTTGGAATATGTCTCAGTTATATCAATGGGAATAAGTCAATGTCCTCCTTTGTTAACTTAAAGTAATTTAGAAGATTCATTTGTTCGTAACAACGGATTCGATTTTTCTAAAATTTATTCGGATCAAATCGTTTTCCGTGACCAGAAATTACTCAAACTTTGTGGGTGTTAAAGATGATTCGGTGAGTTTGTAATCTGTTCCATTTTTTGTTTGCATCACAATTTGGGGTAATACTTTGGATATCAGTTCCTTGAACTGATTAACTCGATCAATGACATATTTCGTTCCCTTAAACTATATAACACTGTTTATCGGGGTTTGAGTGATTCGGTGTTGAGTTCATTTTCGCATTTTACTTAGCAGGAGAATGAATGACATTGTGCGCAACTTTTTCCAAATTGTTGCCAAGACCAGTTGGAATATATGCCGCGCTTTCAGTTAAAGCCTCAACATATTCAGTCACTTGAAGGCTAATTTGGAATTTGTCAAGGTGTAGCGTTCTTGCTAGGAGTCAGTGCTATGTTTTTGTGAACTTGAAACGAATTAGTCCACCGTGAATATAATACAACGATATGCATTAGTTTATGTACTGATAAGAAATTTGTTTCTGGCTGGATTTCTTTATACCGAAAAATCAGCAGTGTTAATATATTTAACACAGTGCGTATTGTATCGCGTATGCGGTTTGTGTGAAAGCTCAACTTGACAAAAAAATAATTTCGTTAAATTGTAAATTTCACACAAATTGTAATCGAACTTTGTGACTTTGCTAGAGAGTTGCCTCGATCGTACTCATTATCATCACTGCTTCATTCTAATACATTTACTCACACGTGACAGGTTACACTGACCTTGACTAATTACAGTAGACATCAATGTAGTGAAAGAAAAAATTCTGTCTGCCGCATGCATAATTTTCAACAGAATCCATTAAGCACTTATACCAAATCAATAGCAAATAATCGTAGAAATGAAGCTAACTCGGGATTAAGAATTCTTGTGCGAAAACGCATCATGATTTCTTGTTTACAACGAGCTATATCCAAACGCGCTGCGTGTTGCATTCAATCAGGTTCATTTATTTTACTAGGGAGGTAATGTGACTTTTCACTACCTTAGGAAAAATCTTCAGCACGCTTGTAGAGTAAAATCACATACGGCAGTAGACGTATACGAAGATCTCATCTGGATGCGACTCAGCTGCCATTCTCCCGTTCCAAAATTATTTCTACTTCAACCCTCACCAATGCACGCTTGAAAAATCCCGTTATGTATAGGAATACGAAAACCTCTAACTTTACGCATGTCAGGTCATTTCAGTCAATAGAGTAGTTTTAAGTCACACCGTTTCTGAGAGTAGTGTCCCCTTCGGTGAATACATTACATACAAAAGCAATTGAAAATTTACTTCAATCAGAATTTCCTTCGTTCTAATTTTACTATGGAGTGAAACTACAACAAAACTAATCTATCAAAAAAGCTCACTTAAAATTAAATTATCAACTTAATTGGAGTCGACTCCTGAGCACCTGATGCCGCAACGTCACCTTCTTTTGCACTGTAATGTTGCCAAAATTAGTAATCCTAAAATCGCGAACGAACCAGATGCATACGCTAACACATTTTTATAGTACTCTGGGCATTGGGTGCCTTTCTCACATTTTCTGAAACGGAAATAATTTTCATCATATTCAAATTCAATGAATGTAGTCACAAAATACTCACAATGCCTCGATGACAGCAACTACAACTCCAGTAATAAGTTTGTCTGCGAAGGTTACAGCCGAGTAAATGAAACCACTTTGATCAGCATGTTTTCCTATCATATCAGCTGTGATGGAAAGACTGCTAATCATTGTAATAGAACTGCCAACACCGAACAGAATTGCGATAATATACAGACTTATTACAGATGCGGTCGATGTAGCGGACACTGCTACCCAAACGCAACCGGATATACCGATAACAGATCCCAGCAGATAGGATATACGGTGACCTTTACGATTGGAATATTTCATAGCCACTGAGGCCAAAAACGATGAGATAAATGAAACCAACGGTACAGTAGCGATATGCTCAACACTTTTGCCTTCAGCCACCAACGCAAAACCAACATTTGCTTCACTTGAACCCGAACGTTCATTCAACCACAAGGGGATGTAGATCAAAGATGTGGTCAGGAACAGCCTAGCGAATACATAAAGAAATCCATTCTGGTACAAAAGCGGAGATTTCAGGAAATTTTTCTGTCGTCGAGGTGTCTCTGCTTCTGTAGAATTAATTGGCCGCTCTAGCAAATCTGAGGATCTCCGACGTCGTTGGCTCTGATCTAAAGCTTGCTGACGAAGAAAACTGTATCCACTTACAGACAAGGAAAAATGGAAGCACACCGTCATGGAAATTCCAACTAATGTTAGGATGAGCGACAGGTCCTTAATGGAGATGGAGAGTCAATTAGTACTTAGTAGAATCGTTGGTACAAAATAAATTTATTATTTTACCCTGAAGCGGTATGCATCTCCTGATCCTATGCTTGAGCTATTTTGCGTGCCTGATTTCAGAATCAGCCAAGTAACAATGAAGACAATAACATTGGATGTAACCGTCGCTGAATACCGAATTGCACTTAAATCAGCTCTATCTCTTGCAGTTTTGCATAGTTCAGGTATCATAGCCAAATGGCTTATTTGAACGATAGGCCAACCCACCTGGAACAACAAAATAACAAAAGCAAAATATGTGGGCGCCCACCACACCGGTGCTGTTGTACACCATGGACATATGGAAAATATGAGCGGAAACGATAAGAATACTAGAGCAGTACCTGCGTTGTAAAGAGACAATTATTTTCATTTACATTCAAGAGCACTGAAGTTCAATAAAATTACCGGCAATGTGCCAACTTCTTTTTGTACCAAATTTATCAGCTAAAATACCAATTATCGGCGTCGCAATAGCATCACCGACCTGTCCAACCATCACCAGCGCTCCAGCTTCAGCGCTTGGCATTTGTAACGCTCCTTGCATAAACAACAATGTATAACTAAACCAAACGCCTGAACATAAGTCATTGTAAACATGACCCAATCCAAAACCACTTTTCTGCAGAAACGACAAAGTTGACTTCGTTTGATCTAATGGTACCGGCACGTTGTCGTTATTCGTCTCAATTATTGGTGACGAAGTTTCAGTACACGGCAGAGAATCTACATAGTTTGGGACTGGAGTACGTTCTGTTGAGGATGTGGACTGTGAGCTCGTTGAGCCGTAGTTGTGTTTCCCATTTGATATTAGTGGTTTTTTATCGGCATGCATTTTTGGCTCTGTTGAATAAATTAATATTTCTGTTTCAATTTTGAGAAGATGAAAATTAGAATTATAGTTTACTCTCTATATGTCCAGTGCATGGAATTCTTAGATTTTGAAGTCCGAGCACTAGAATCGCAAGATCACCTCTGAAGATATCGATCTTTGTAGGTTAAGTGATATTTTTGTTCCTCTTTTCGACGACTTTTTAAGAGATATTTTTTCTATATCACCTAGTAAAATTTTGAGTCGCTATAAATGTTGTGGAAAGTTTGTCATGTACATGTGACACCCGCGGAAAGTAGACATTTTATTTTTGATAATAACTCAGTTTTGATGAATTTGAAGAATTTTTTTGCCAAATTAATGTCGATATCAAATATTTGTCACCATCAGTGACTGTAAAATTACTGTCGGGACAATTTATGAGACTGGCAAACTCACTTCTGTGTTTAAAGGAACTCGCTTTTCGAAATGTTATTCGTCAAAATAACAGTTTACAAAACTTGTTGCACAAATACAAATTCGTGGGTTCGACTCGTATCACAATATTGTCGCTCATGTAATCACTGACTTCCGCCACATCTAACGTAATCTACTACTCTCACAATCCCAAATCCGCAAATCTAGGACTGAACACTAGAAACGCGAAATTGTCAATGGATCAGCCTCACATTCTTTAATTAAACGCCACTGAAATCTAAAAAGCCTCGCCTAGTCTTTTTTGACTCAATCAAGATGACGTGCATACTTTGTAGTTTACCTATTGAGTATGGATCAAACAGCTTTTCACTTATTTATTAGCACAGCAAATGTTTGTTTTCGTTCAAACTTTAAAAAAATTATTTTCGCAACTTAGAAAACTCATTCGAATAAAAATTTCAACTTTGGCTTCCTCTAAGAAGCTTCTGTTTAACGTGATCACTTATTCGAATAGTATTTCACAAATGAAACGTTCGTCAATAAAATTTGCATCTAAACTAAATATTGGATTTTCCTAAAGTTTATTCCAGTGAAGTCATTTCCTTAACATGCCTCATCTGCTGTTTGTATATCATACTTTGGAGTAATGCACTGGATAACAGTTTTTTAAATTGATAAGCTCATTTAATGACAAATTTCATTTCCTCAAATTAGAAACTGTTTGTCATATTGTTACTGGCTATATATTTTCGTTTTATCGGGGGTATGACCAATGACCGTATTGACGTTGAGTTAGAATGGAATTTTGCAATTGAGCTCAACCATTGTATTGGCTGTTTCGTATCTAGGTTCATTATGTTGTAAACCATGGCGTTGTTCCGTGACTAACTTGAAATCCATCAAACCTCTCTCAGAGCTTCATTCGAAAGCGGTTTAGTGGTATACCATATAAGGTAAATTGCCTCAATGCATACAACGCACACTCCACGGATAAGAATTGTACCGGCAACCGGCCACCTGTTATCATATCTCTGGCTAAATTTCACTTTTTTAGGTAAAATGCAGAGAAATGCTCGATTTCTCTGGTAAAGTGACGTATGAGCGGTTTGTTTATTATCAAAAATGAAGAGCACCTTCCATACAACACTTTTCGATTTGACTACGGGCACCACCTGGAAATCGTGTGTTGTTTGTTGTTTGTATTGACGCTATCTAATAAAAGGATTTCATGAAGATTGTTATGTGTTGTGAAAACTTCCACCAATTAATAGCTCGGAATGTGCTGTTCCATTTGTATGATACGATACCCTCTAATATACATTCCCTGTACATTCCCATATTTCAAAAACTTGAATAATTTATCTGTTGGATCATAAACATTACATGAAATACTCAACGGCCTTAAGCAAATCTCAATGGCTCATTCAAGCATTTTTCAAGGACTTCTAGAAATGAACATATCGCGAAGAGTCCAAGTCTAGCGCTGCGATTTCAAAGGGTATAATATTGCGTTTCTCTTTGAATTCCAATTCCAAGCAGACTTCAGTAACTTCCTCAAGCGCGAAGAAAAAATTTCGTCAAGCTGAGTTGTTATGTCACACAAAGCTTACTCCACGCGATTCGCAACGCGCTCAACATAATTAGATATTGAGAGATTTAAAATATAACGGGAATGTCAGTGACGCGGTACACTGTAGTTTCTAATGTTGATGAACGTTTTAGACCATTGATGAATTCGCTTCAGGTATTTCCGGTTTTGAAAAAAAACGCATCATTTCCACGTTATTTGAAAATTTGTTGGTATATTTCCATTTTTGTTTTTTTTTTGTATTTTTCGTTTATTGTTTAATTCTATTTTCTTCTTTTTCATAATATAATAAAATATATATTGAAGGCTAATTGTGGCTTTACCATTGTGTGGTTAATTACTAGAACGAAAACGAAATTGTTTTTCCTTTTAACTTAATTTTTGAATCTGGATTCGAGTTATTTCTTTGCAGTTTATTTTTGTATATATAAATCTATTTATCATGTAAAGTTTCATTTAAATTAAGTTTTTTTTCTTGTTACTATTTTATGCATCATTTTAGATGACGATGTTTCAACCAATTAGAAACGGCAAGCACATCGGCAATAAATCTGGTACTTGCTTTGTTCAAAAAATCAGTTAGTGTTTCATACAAAACATTTTAGTCCAGACATTCGTTGAACAATATTATGACAACACAAAAGAAGTCCATTACTCATTTTAGTCATCGTTGTCGATGCAACCGATGACTAACCGTTTCTAAGAGGTTAATGTACTGGATATCGAACTCCATTATTACTTATACGTTACAAGTTTCAATGTTATTATGTAGCATGTGTGTACAAATTTTCAGCTGTTTTGTTCAAAAACTTAAACTTAAAAAGAACGTGTAAGATGGACTGGTTTATTGTTCTCATTTCAGTGAATCATCCTTTTGTCGCAATTATCCATTTGACAAATTATTGCTGATTGAGAAAAGTATATTTTTTCACTGCCAATTTATTGTGAAATTGTTAAAGTTTCTGTTTCTCTTCTACTTTACTTACAGATTGAGTGTGAAAATTTTTGCCAACTTTAAACGTACAGCGACTATCATTTAAAGGTTCCGTCGTGTTATGAGTTCGTCGTTACCCTTATTTTTCTCTGAAGCAACGACGGAACTTAGACCATGTGACAGAATTTTCCAAAAATAATTTAAGATGACAAGTCGATTCGGCGAAGATGTGGCTGTCAATCACCAATAGACAATGTGACATTAGTTTCAAATCAATTTTTTCAACGCGGCAAGACACACATGTAGCTCTTTTTTTCGGCAAATCCAACAAGCCCCACCTTGATAAAAGTCACAATATCTCTATATCTGGACATGTCTTTAATGAGCAAAACAATATCCAGAGACCACGTTATCATATCTGTGGCTCTCGGTCAGAACCACCGTTTCCACTTTCGCTGTAAGAGAAATCTGTGGTTGCAATTCGTCTCTTTTTACCTGTCGCTTCATTCACAATTTACTTTCAAATATCTCACTCAATGAAGTGTGTGTGGTTTTTGTTGTGGCTAACTCTATTGCAGATGGCTAAGTTTAAGTCAACCGGAATTTTGTAAAACATTTTCTAAAATAAATTGGCGATGGTTTCTCTTACAGAATGCATTCACAAAAACCAATGAGCACAAAAAATAAATTAGCTTTTTTGCAAGGATGATGACCTGTCAGCTACATAAGTTACTATAAAATGGAGCTAAATTACAGTTACATTTTAATTAGCATTACATGTGAAAAATAAAACTTTCTTAAAGGACAGTATGAGATAGGCATTGATTATACCGGTTGATTATTGGTGGTCGCTTTTGACAAGAACCTTTTGTAAATATGTTGTTGTTTAAAGGGGAGATAGTTTTGTTTCGGTCAGCGTTATTACGACACACATAAATCTCTAGTTTTGCTGAGAATATGATAAGGATAATATTATAAATAGATCGTGTGCATTTCTGAGTGTGTACACAATCAACCGTTCAACGTTCGTGTTTCGAATAAATCTACTGTTTGCGTCATTTGGAAATGTGATAACATTGTTGGTCTGTTTTCCTTGAAAGCAGCTGAGTATTTTGTATCACTAACAATTTGGGTTACAAGTTAATTTTGTTTAACTTTGATAATAGTTTGTTAGCTACCCACTTAAATGGGAATGGGAATTTAATTCACCGATTGTTCCAAATTCGAAATTCAGTAGAGACATTAACCAGTACTTATTTCCAGAATTAATTTTCGTGTCGGACAATAGAGGAAAAAAATGCGAAGTCGGGTAGTATACATAAAATCAGGGCACTTTTCCAAAACATAATATTAAGAAGTGCAGTTTGCACACTCATTTATAAAAATAATTCTGGCGACTTTCAAGAAGCCACAAACATCGCAAATTCCAACAAAACATTTTCATGAACCCAATGCAAAAACCCTGTTACGAATTAGAGTTATGTCGCCCTTTTACTCACAGCATGTTGATTATATCATTTAAAATCTCCAATCCAAATGTTATTCCATCAAATCTCAAATCTGTACCAACCATATGAAACCAGAGAAATGATATCTAGATGTAAAACAGTTGTGATGGAGGGTGTCGAGGTTATATAACATTTCGTAACACGAAGCAACCATGCGGATATATTGTTGAAAAAGACTTTCTGGCGACCAATGAGACAATTTCAATTTTTGTATCAGAGCACTGAGTATCAACAAAAGTCACGTTCAAACTTGCGATTCGGTCGAGAGTGTCGAAAACTCAGTTTCATTTGAAGAGTAAATAGCATGACTGGGATTGAGAAATGGGAACATTAGGACCTTCCTAAATTTTCGAAATCTTGTCCATCGGCGTGCGATGGAAGAAGAGGCTCTGAAATACTTAATTTTAAGCTGCCATTTATGAATGGCCCTCAAAGCTTTGAACAGTTAGTCGATCAGATGCGAAGTTGAGATGAAACTAAAATAGCTATTTTGATTACATGTGCCTGAATTGAAATTTTGCTCAATAGATATGCAACACTTTATGTAGAAATTCTTGAACTAGAGAAGCCACCTTGGGGCCGAACCAATTTTTTTCGACATTTCAACTCGATTTTTCTTGAAAATATGTATTTGAAAATTTACTGGAAGTACAACACCGTGGATTATTTCCGACAGAAAAATAATTTTAGTGTAAATCAGTTGAATAAAGTCGGTCAGTTGAATAAAAAAACGGCTATTTTTGAAGGCTTATGCCTACGGAAACAATGCACGTTGTAAGTGTAAATAGAACAGCAAATCATAGGTCCTGACGATACCAATCCAGGAAAAAAAAGTATATTGAAATCGAGGGTGGTCCATAAAAAGTGGACTTGGTGCGGCAATTTTAAAATCACGCTGGGCTAGACACGAGGGGTTTCTCACTCGCCCAAATGGTGTGTAATCATTTCCTTATTTACTTGGTATTTCCTCGTATATTTACTTGGTATTTCCTCGTATATTTACCCAACATTTCCTCTTTTGTTAAGCATTTCCTATGACCCTGTGTCATCATTTACCCGAGTGAGTAGCCCCTCGGCTAGACATGTCGTCACATCAGAGTTGTCTAGGTTCGTGAGTTACGTAAGTGGTAAGGTTACGTAAGTAGTAGGGTTATGTACACGCTAGGTATATTTATCTCGTCAAAGCATAATGGTAGTCACCAATCAGCTATGACCAGCAATCATATGTAATACAAAGCCGGAGTTGGAATTAAATTTGGAAAGTGACGTTAGATGGCATTAACTGTCATTTTAGTAAAATTCGTTAGATCCAGTTTTACCGCAGATTGTTCATGAAGTGTTGTTCCAAATCATTATAGTAAACAAGATCTTTGAAAACACGAACGACGACGTGTCTCTATTTCATCCACGTAGGTGAACATAACCTCAACCAATATGTTCAAGAATACAACTGTCCTAGTTGAGTTCATTCTGAGCGTCATTCAACGGCAATATCCCATTAACTCTAAAGCCCGTTACTTCTCGTTGATCGAAAAATCGAGTAAAGCGAAAATCTTGCTAATGTGTACGGGATCATACGGAGCTCCATCGCAGCGTCTGCTACGGTCTTATCTGGTTTTATTACAAGTTTTTCCGCAGTGCATGTACTTCCAGTGAATTTTGTGAAGTTGTTTGAAGAATGTCGCTAAAAACCTCGATTTTTGATTCACGTACGAAAAGTGAAGTTGTTCAGCCTAAGGTTCACTATCGGTTCGGGTCCGACTCGAATTAATTCAGGTCTAAAAAAGATCCAGAACAAGAATGAACCCGATCTAGTTTTAGACCTGGTTTTTCGGGTCGACCTGAATTTTGATTTATGACCTGGTTTTTCAGTTCAATTTTGAATACTTTTCTCATGTCCTGGATTTGTTGATGCCTGTATTTATTATGTTGTTTACTTCATCTTTTGATGATTACATGAAATCAGAATATCCGGTCAGAATCCAATCTGGTTTTTGGTTGGACCTGGAAATCCAGATCACAACCAGGTCTAAAAACCTGATCCGATAGTAAACCTCTGATCAGCCACACCGTGATGAGACCAAAATTATTTAGAAAATGACGATGCGGTGGATCAAAAAATGATACGTAACCAATACTGGGTGGGGTGAGTGGGTGTTTTTGTGGGGTGGTGGTGGTAAGGGCAGTGACTAGCAAGGAATTGATAAAATTAAGTATAACAAAAAGAATTTGTGGGTTTTTAAACTTACATGTAATGCTGTTATATTATTAATTGAAAATATAGAACTTATCCAAGTAAAAAGTTTTTTGTTTTTTTCTCTTCCTTTTCATCTTTTCATCGTTCATCATTCATATCATTTTTTGTAGATTTTTTTTGTTTTACTTTAATGTTTCTTTTGTTGTTTACTTTAAATTTAACTTTGTGTTAATTAAATGTATTTTAATAAAGAGTGAAGAGTTAAATAATAAGAATAATAAAAAAAGAAAAGTTAAATTATAAAATAAGTTTTGTTGTTTTCATCGTTTTCCTTTTTAAATGTAAAAATCATCAAATTACTACAAACTAATAAGTAAAAAAATTTTTGTTTCCTTTTGTAATTGTAAATTGTTGTTGTTTTAACTTGCGTTTTTTCGGTTTTTTTTTTAATTTTATTTTCTAGTCAAAAACAATGGAGTGTGTGTTTGACATTTTTGAAGAAAGTTTAGTCGCTTTCTTTTCGATTGGATGAGAAAATTTGATGTCAACAAAGGTTTTGTTGTTTGTTTGTTTTCTGGTTTGTTTTTTTTTGTGTATCTTACATTCCTTTGTTTCAATTTTTACTTTAAATATATTTATATGATCCTTAATGAATAATTTCCTTCATTCAATCCCCCGTCAGAAACGTAACGCCTTGTATGTTTTTTCATTTTCTTTCTTTTTTCCTTTTTTTAAATTAAACTAATTGCCAGATAAAGAGACACAAAAAAAGGAGAAAAGACAAACAAACATAAGCTTAAAATTAATAAATAAAAAAAACGTTAAAATGCGTTATAAATATATTAAAGAGAAGAGAAATTATCGATAAGGAAAATGAACTACGGGCGTTTTGCAACGATGAAGAAATCAAAATAAACACAATTTTTACTTACGTAAATAATGGTCTAGGATTTGTGGGGTATACGAAATTTTTTGCTGCATATTTTTTGTTTATTTTTTTTCTCAATTTTATTTTACTTTGAATATAAAATTTTGTTTTTATTGTTGTGTTGGTATCAATTCAATTAATTTCTATTTTATGTACCACTTGTAATAATTATTTTCATCTTCATCATCTTTCATTTAAATGGGATTAAACCTTAGAGTGCTTGTCTGCTTCTTTTTTCAAAATTTTTTCCTTCAATTATTTGCTTGTCTTAAACATTACGATTACCTTTACAAACGTACGCTCGGATCTGAGAGTTCACTTGAAGGAGGGGTGTGTCGTGAATGATTTTATTTTCTTTCTTGTTTTTTTTTTTTTTTTGTTTACTTGCGAATTTTTATTTTGCTTCTATTGAAAACTCTCAACATCATTTCACGTTTTCTATGGAAGCC
Organism: Phytosciara flavipes; assembly: GCA_026413405.1. NCBI lineage: Eukaryota > Metazoa > Arthropoda > Insecta > Diptera > Sciaridae > Phytosciara > Phytosciara flavipes. Next base: position 967 of record JANTFA010110224.1, on the reverse strand, counting down.
TAAACTTCATTCGTCAACTTTGAGTTTTTTTGTATCCGGCTCACTAGTCTCAGTCTGTGATTCTGAACTTTCGCAATCCAGCGATCTGTTGAAGAAAAATAAAATGAATTTTACATTGGATTTGCCGTGCATGGACTAAAATACGGAACGTTGCCCCCTTGAAATCTGCGAATACAGAGTTTCCCTCAAAACTTTAAATTGCACACTTGAATAAACGATAAATCTTCTTTACAAATTACACACGCCCCCCAGGGGGAAAGGGTGGTCTGAAATTGTTAATTTTTAGTGTTCGCAATTTGTGGTCCGAAAAACGCCCGTAAAAATGTGCAAACCATCGCTAGATAGAAAGCGTACCAACTCAACTTTCACAGTGGGTGAAAAAGAAAAATTCCCAAAAGACCGAAATATTCTTCAAGTATGCTGTATGCCCGACGCCAGTTTACGTGCCCGATTCAGCCCGAAATTATCGAAAAGAAAACTCCTATCTGTCACAGATTATACAAAGGAGAAATCTGACACCCCAATCCTGTAGGTGTGGACATGTATGAGTGGACGGGCACCTGCCGTTTTTGCATGCATAAAAGCAATAGGTGACCGACTGCTTATTACACGTCCGAGAATTGGTACATCTACCTCAGAGTGGTGTAATGTCAAACAACAAACCAGCGATAAAACATCACACTCATACAGCTACACAAAATTGGAACGACCGTCGTGTGGTGTAATGCAAGATGTGTAATATGCAACTCGACACGACGTACGTTTCATACGTACGTGTTGGAACGGTTGGGTATCTGAACACAAATATATCACACACACACACGCAGACACACACATTGAGATTGTTATATTCAAACTGCTGTTTGACATTGCATATCTATGGACATTCTCATATCGATGATCTACCCGCTAATGCACTTACCTCTTTGCACTGCTCTGTGAATCACTATCGTTTGTCTCGTCATTG
>JANTFA010110113.1:0-13902 GCA_026413405.1 Phytosciara flavipes | reverse complement strand
GTGAGAGGAATTCGCCCTAATTTTTATTTGACAGAAATTCGCTGTATTCTTCCTTGTATTCGCCACAGTATACATTTCGAGCGCGAAATTTTGATCTGTCATACACAAGACGCCATTTTACGTACAGAGACGCGATGACATCTATCGTGAGAATTGGAAACGAATTAAAAACACGGCGAAAAATTCTCTCAATTCCTCTCACTGAAACTTTCTATTGTCGATCCCATCAACGCAAAATTGCTCGTGTGTCTTCAGCTTAACATTATTATATCTCAGTCAATGTTTTTTGGGAGTAATTTTTAAATCGTTATACGCCTTCGTTTGCCATATTCTTTAAAAGATCAGGTCTTCCAAACCATTTTCAATTGAATTGATGAAAGGACATCTATATTTCAGATGCCGGTTTTCTTCCTTCATCGGCTTCATATAAATTGGACCCTCACACACATAAAACGATTTAACATTTTTAAAACACATTGATAGGTTTAGGATGCTACACACAAAATCTTCTTCTTCTTTTTCTTTGATGCTTTTTTTCTTCTTTCATTTTTACGACAAATACTTAACTTTATTAGGTTACGGTTAAATGCTTGTCAATTGTGTTATATCTATGAAGGGAAGTATGGCTGGAGTTGCTTCATTTAAACAGTTTAAATTTGCTAACATTTCAATTTACACAATTTTCTTGTTTTGGTGCAGGAATAAAGGCAGACTGAAATTGAGACTAGTTTACGACATAGATTGTTTTTCATTCATCATAGAAAATAGTAAAGTGATATCTTCAGAAAAGCAAAGACTCTTTGATTATTTGTGAAATTATTGTCGTAATCTGTAGAGTAGACTTCTTCTTCCTCGCTTTATTTTGTGAACGACATTCACAAAATTTTCCTGATTTTTTAGTTAATTTAGCTTTCAGGGTCAGCGTTTAATTTAACTCAATGTATGGCCGGAACGTATTTCCATCGATCGTGTTACGGGTCTCATATTAAAAACTTCTTCTCCCTCTTCTTGCGTTTGACGACTGTTCACTCACAAATATCATCAATCGATACAATAACGATCGATTGTTTTATCGATAATCGAAAAATATAATTCGACTATCGGTCGTTATTAATCGATTATCGATTTTGATTATTCAAAAATATCGATAATCGATTATCACTAAATGACCGACATTTAATCGATTGAATGATTTATCAAACATGCCTAGCGTTAACCCGTATCGGTGTTGCTGTTGTCGCATTCGGTTAGCTCAGCTATATTTTGGTCGTCCTCTTCTACGCACTGCGGACTTTTCTATTGAAGGGTTTTCTTTGTTTTGATCGTGGGAATGAACTTTAGCGAGCCAGCCATTTCACTCATTGTTGACTTTGTCGACGACGGATTCTTTAATGTTCAAAGTTCCTCGGATGCGTTCACGCTGACTCTTGATGTGATCCAACTTTGTGATGTTGCTACCGTTTTGTAGATTTTGCCCTTGAGTTTTGTTGGTAAACGCTTTTCGCATAATACTCCTAAGTTTTGTCGTTTCAGCCAGCCCACGCTGATCCTGGTTGGATATACTTTCACTTGTCGAACACTTCCTGGGGTTTTGCTGTTGTGCTGTCTCGCTCGCTAGATCAACGTCGTCTGCGAACTGCACGCTCAGATTTTGAATTAACTGTAGACTAGAAGTCTAAGTGACCTGTGACGACTTGAGCAGTCATAGTTCTGTATAGGAGTCACAGCTCTCGAAGAGTTGAAACGCTTGTTTGTTGTTTCATTTAGTTACTAACTAACTAACTAGTTGTATCATTCGGAGAATTGATAATCCTGAAGGACTTGAAGGAACAAAATGTGTGTGAGATTTTAGAATTCTTTGTAATTTCTCCAGCACATCTTAATTATCATTAGATTTTTTAATGTTCACGATGAACTCCAATTTTAGTTCTTAGATTTTGAGATTTGGATGACGGTTTTATGGATTCAGGCTGATTTCTTTCAGCAATTCTCATCGAAATTTTTATGGAATTAAGATGAGGGCATGAGATAAGATGTTAGTACCTCGTACGGGTTCCAAACTATATTTTACTGCCAGTACCATGCGAAAGTCGAACATTACATAGCCCTCTGCGGTAATGGTCCAATTTTATGACAAAAGAAACCACACTTGTGTGTTTTTGAGCAACTTGCTTCGATAACTTTTTTTCGACAAGTGAAGTTGCCTTCGACTCAGATATGCAAAATCTAAACTTGTCAAAAAGACAGTTACCGAAGGGTGTTGCTCAAAAACAAACTTGTGCATTTGATTGTTTCACAAAATAATCTCCTCATGTAATGAAGAACTTTCGCAGCATCCAATGTAAACTGCTATTATTGTTGAGAAATCCCACCTTATATCGTTTATGAAAGCAGATATGAAAATGTTTCTTGAAATAAAATTCATTTAAAAAGTCAATTGACGCTAGGTATGACATAATAAAGATTGTGAAATGAATTTTCATTTACATTTTACTACCAACAATTCATACTTACTTCACATTGATGATTTTACTTTCAAAATGTAGAAAAATGATGAAAATATCTTTCATTGTCGGTTGCTTGTTATTCATTTTACGCGACTTTCATCAACAAGAAGTGGTTGGTTGATAAACCAGCAAATTCTCAGTATTTCATCAACGAGAGTAAAATTAAAATGTTATAGACCGTGAGCCTGCGACCATTTTTCACCCTCATTAGGAACCAGCTTCAAAACTATTTCAAACTATTTCATTGGTCAACATGAAAACATTTGTTCTACGACTTTTGTATTTAAGCCCTTGTGAGGGTATCTCTAGTGTAAATCTCAACCATTGAATATCGAATAAAGTCCAATTTTGGGTCAAATTGAAGTTATTTGAGTCCAATGAAGAATGAAATTGAGAAATTAAGTTTTTCTTGTAAAGTCTGGCGTGACTGACAAGTCACATTTTCGAATTTTCAATTTGTCAGGTACGCTAGACTTTACAAGAGAAACTTTATTTTCCAATTGCATTCTTCATTGGGCTGAAATATCTTCAATTTGGACTTTGTGCAATGGTTAATGGTAGAGATATTCACTAGGGCTGCCCTTGCTATTGTCGTTAGAGCCCAAATACAAAAGTCGTAGAACAAATCTCAAGCAATTCGTGACTTCGATTTTACCACATATTTACGAAAGTACTACCAACATTCGAACAACTAAAAACGAAACTGTTATATTCCAAGTACTGACAGATATTTTAGGTATTGCAGATCATTTTATATCTGACGATTCTCTTTAGTCGTTACGCTTATCGCAAAACAAAAATATTTCAAATTCGTTCGAAGTAAAAATGGATTCATTTTCGTCAATCGATACAACTTTCGAGAGCACTTTCGGTTAGTTAAAAATGACGCACCTAAATGAATTCTTAGTAACAAAAATATATTTTTGCAGAAAGTGTTGTCGAAACTCGACCAAACGTGCAATTAGAGCCTGTACCGAACGAGTCCAACGTTTTCATCGAGAAAATCATTTTGTTGTACTTGAAACATAATTTAACGTTGGTGTGCTTGGAAGATATAATGAAACTATTAAATGAACTTTTGGAAGAGTGTAAAAGATTGCCAACGGGCAAAGTTCAAATAATGAACTTATTTCGATTACATCGCGATTTGATTGACATTGTTTATTTCGTTATGTGCAAGGCATGCCGCCAGTATTCACAAACCAGTGACAGAGTTTGTGCTAAATGTTCACGCTGTGGAATTGCATTGAAGTTCACTGAAACAAACTATTTTGTGAGTCTTCCAATCGAGCAACAAATAATAAAGAGTGTCAAAGAAAACTGGGCAAGTATCCAACAGTTTGAGTTGAATAAAAACAACGATCCGACAATGATTTGCGATGTTCACGACGGGGAGATTTTGAAGACCGTTTACGAAAAATATCAAGACTCTGAAACCAACATTCTGTCTCTAACTATAAGCGTTGATGGAGCCAACAAATTCAAGTCAAATTCCAAATCGGTCTGGCCTATTCAACTGATTCAGAATTATTTGCCACCAAATGTTCGATTCTTGCCGACAAATATCATTGTAACTGGTCTGCAGTATGTGCCGTGCAAGGATGACAACATCGATGACCTCAATTTCCGGGAATTTTTGTTACCACTGGTCAACGAATTAAATGGTTTCAAGAAAAACAGCATACAAATAGAATTAGACAAGGAATTCTATTTATTCAAACCAATTATTACACACGCCGCAGTGGACCTACCAGCTAAGAGCAAACTTGCAGAAATGAAACAATTTGGCGGTTATGACAGGTACGATTCGGGTACACAGACAGACGTATACATGAGTTTGACCAAATTTCTTCACAGCTGTACTTTCTGTGAAATTCCTGGCGAGCTAGTCGAGGTTCCAAAGTTAGCGAATAAAAAGAAGCAATGCAAAAACAAGCCCCTGGTAAAGTCGAGTTCAGATCTTGCCTCTGTAGCAAAAAAGTTTGTCCGATATGTTGAAGACAAGTCATATGACATACGAGATCCAATTGAGACTCTACAAAATATGCTACTGGCTAATGGTCGAGATATCATCGGTGGTGTTAAGGGTAAGTTTCAATCATCGTTTGTATTTTCAGCCGTTAGCCTTATATTTCAGCGACACACATCACAACATGCGGCAAATCCTTGTATCTTCCCTTTATCTAATCTATTTCACACTCGCACTCATACGTACTCGAAAGCTAATTCACATTTCTTAAAAATTGCTGGCGATATCGATAGACCTCTACCAAGTAGATGGTCAGATTTGATCATCGGTAGACTAATCTCTATTCCCGATTTGACCATCTGTTTACCTTCAACTTCTTCGAATTATAGATTTTGGCTGTTTTTCTCTTGTTCAATTAAAACGTTATCAATAACCTTGTCTATAATCGCTAAAAGTCATTAAGTCGTGCTCTGAGAAGATGTCTCACCATAATAAACTCATGAACCAACCTATAGATACCACAATAGTCACGACAGTTTACGGCCGGTGGGCTCATTGTGCGAAAGTTTAGAAGTGAACTCAAAGAAAACTTAAAAAATCCTGAAATTCCCTTGATTAATCCTTGTAAATTGGTTCCTTTTGGTTTTCGGGTAATCCTTATTAATCACCAATTAGTCCTAGAATCGGAAACGAAGAAAATGTGCCTTTCTTCCTCTGACATGTAACCACTCACACTCAAAATATCCGTAACAGTAACGGTCGTCAGTATTTCTCGCACAAAAAAATAAAAATCTGATATGATTCACTTGAAATGTATGGCAAGCACATTCATAAGTTCTAGCCGCCAATAGTTTTGATGAAAAATTCGTGGACTTTCCCGTGTGAAAAAAATTTGAACGGCGGCTTAAATTTTCTTGATTTTTAGGGTCCTCAATTGTATAGTGGCACAGCGGCGGTACTTTTCAAATGAAACGACAAGTTTCACGCCACACACTGACACGATGTACTGAATCTGTTTTCATAATTGGTTTTCTGTTTGATATCGTCAGTAACTCTCATTCTATAACACCTCATGTATCCACTATCCACATTTACGGAGCTGCAGTCGAAAAACTTTTTTAAGAGTGAATTCGTGAAATATTCGAACAATCGAGATGCAAGTCATCACCGGTTCTAATGAGTAATGGCTGAAACAAATCGCTTTTTCCATATTTTGGTCGAACTTCTCTTGTTTTCGTACAAGGCGAACAATTTGTTAACGCTAAATATTTTTACTAATTATTTCTTATGGGAAGTAATTAAACCTGAAAAGGAAAAGTTGCCCAGGCGGGGAATCGAACCCGGGGAATCGGTACTTTGTAGAATCATTCTGATATGAATAAAAGTCTTCATTTGCGCAACACATTTTTTTATTAAAATATCTTGATGTTATTGGTCTCTTTTGTTCTAGGAGTATCTTGTATGGTTGGCCTGGAGCATTTTAACATTGTATGGAGTTTCAGTGCGGAGTACATGCACTTATGTCTACTGGGAGTGTCCAAACGGATCGGAAATTTCCTCTTTAATCCAAAGCACAGTGGCAAAGGCTGTTATATTATACCAACAAGACGTGATGCACTCAACAAGATAATTTTGTCAATTAAGCCGACATCGGAAATAGTGCGGAAGCCAAGGTCAATCAATCAAAGATCTTCCTTTAAAGCAAGCGAATATAGATCTTTGATTATCTACTATTTGCCGGTGGTCTTACAAGGATTCGTGCCGAGTGTTTATCTGAAGCATATTCGACAATTTTCTTCAGCAGTGTACACGTTGTTGAAGGAAAAGATTACTATCGAAGAAGTCGATAAAGCTGAAGAATTTCTGCTGTCGTTTGTGAAAGACCACCAAGAACTGTTCGGGAAAGACAACATGGTGATGGTAATTCATTTGCTGAAGCACTTGGCTGAGAGCGTTAGAAAGTTAGGACCTTTGTGGGCTCATTCTGCATTTGCGTTCGAACGCAATAATGGACGTTTGCTCAAATGGGTTAATGGCACAAGTGACGTCGTTCATCAGATATCATCTAAATACATTCTATCTAAATCGATTGTCCAGCAAAGTCCTAAAAGTGAATATCGGGTTCTGCTTGGAAGGAAATCGGTTGTGCAAGAGGCGGCAACGCATGTTCTCAGCATTGGCTCATTAGAGATTTTGGACTTTTCCGGCAAAAGCTTATTTGTGCACAAGCGAATCCGGTTAAAAAATGTTGTATATACCAGTACCATGTACACTAGACCCAAAAGGTCCATTGATTATTTTATTGGATTAGATAGCGGACACTTAGGAACTGCTAAATACTACTTTGAAGCTAACGGGTGCATCTATGTGATGATGACACAATTTGCGGTAATCGATAACATTTACCATATTCTAAAAGTAAGACCGACAAATCGCCTAATAGTGGCTCCAGCAAATGAAATTATTAAAAAATATTTGTTCATGAAAATCGGTTTAAATTCATATGCTGTCTGTCCACCAAATTCATATGAAAAAGAATAAAAATATTGAAAATCGTTAAATCTTGGTTTGCATAGTAGAAGATTTCCTGTAAGATGATTTCACCCAGCTGTAAACAAAATTTACATCAAGATAATGCACTGGATTGCTTTTGGTATTGACTATTGAGGATACAAGATTTATTTAGACAGAAATGTTTGGAGTTAGCTCAAAACACAGTACCGACATCTGACGCAAGTAGCAGACGCAACGACTGAGCCCTGTAGGGTCCTGTATGCCTAGCTTACAAAACTCTACGATCCTGTATGTCCCTTCTACTTACGAAACCCTAGTAGCTACGCAACGCTAGTGCGACCTAGTACAAAAAAGATGTATGAAACATAACAGTTACGTAAATCACGCATAGCGTGATTCTAAATAACCCGCACGAAGTACAGCCTCAAACAGCTCGTAGAGCCGTAAAAAATGGCCTTAGTCTAGACCGAGGCTCCGAATGTATTATTTTGAACTAAGATACAATCAGGACTGATAAAAAAGTCTTGATCGGATACTCTACATGGAAAACAGCAAAGCGAATTCAGAATGATATTTTTGCAACCCACTTGATCCCATTTGTTATAAACGGCATATTAAACCTAATAGCCCATAATAATTCGTACGAGGCTAAAAACTCTAAAATTTAATCTTTGAGTTTAAAAATATTTTTGAGGTTTTTCTTAGTCGTGCTCCTTAAGGCGAGTACACAGTTCGTGAAAAAAGCATGCAAAATGCACGAAAAGCGATGTTCGGTCCACAAGCTGAAAAATGCGTGCAAAATGTGTATAATCAGAGTCCAATGTAGACAATTTATACTTTAATGGAATCCAAAGTCGGCGCTATTGGTAGTTTTGGTGAAAATAATCACTTTTCATGTATTTTGCATGCTTTTGCATGAGCTGTGTACTCATCTTTAAATCCAGTGACCCGCAATAATCCAGTGTGTTAATACAGTTCGATAAATTTGGTAGCGTTAGTAATGTTACAGACTCAAATCAAGGTTTTTAAACAAACTTTTTGACTTTGCTAGAGCGTTGCCTTGCTCAAAGCTAAAATCCAAAGACTCAGTTTTCTAACTTATGATCAGTAAGAGTAAAATGGTTATTTGTGTATGTTTCATGTATGCCAAGAGATAAGCTCCAACAAACATCAAAGACTTCATAGAAAAAGAATTTCAAATTCGGAACGATTCGATGCGATAATTTTATAGTTTAACTTTGCTTTTTCCAAATGAAGATCGAAGAATAAAATTTGAAGATAAATTGGTCATTTCGCCTTAACTGATAATATAGATTTCGAAACACATACGGAACTCACTTCAGAAGATCTATTACATCAAATGTCATCACAGAAAAAAAGAATTTTGTATTTAAGTACCGCACACGCTACAGCATTTATTTATTCGAGAAGTATCATTGTTCCTCTTTTAATTTTTGTACTTGGTTTCGCAATCCTTGCACCGCACATATAGTTCCGGAATATAGTCAGATCTCGTAACCAAACATATACGTTTTTTATAAAATGCTGGAATGTGATTTTGTTATGAGGAGAGGGGATAATTTCTACCAAATCCATTGCATTACCGTCTGCATGTGCAGAACAGACAGATGAATTGTTGAATTGAATGAATTCTGAACGGACATACGTTGAATGTAAACGGAGATAACGTATTGTATTAGTGACATCCCTAGAATTTTTTTAATGTGCATTGATCGACTATCTACTAATTGAAGTAGTTACTGCTTTAAACGTTACATCCGCATGAAGCGAGTTTTCGTGTGAATCATACAACTCCTTTGTAATACCTTGAACTAAAATGAGTTTTCATTAATTGAAGCATTAGTTGCCAAAACTGAAAATGGGTTCTAATCGTGCGGCACGAATGATACACCAGGGAATTGCACTCGGTGTAACACATTGGCGATTTTTCGTTTTATGTTGATCCCAAGTTTTTCATTTTTCGATATGAAAATAGTAATTTTGTTACAAGAAACAAAATCATTCTGTTTCCTCAATTTTGACCTGACCTGTGTTTACGTGAAACCTGAATATAGTGTAGGGATGAGCGGGTTGAGGTTTTTCGAAAACCCGCCCGAGCCCGACCCGACCCATTATCCATTTTTCAAAACCGGAACCCATGGCAACCCGACAGATTTGTAACCCGCCCGAACCCGGCCCGACCCGTTATCTGTGTATAAAAAGCCGGCCCAAACCCGATCCGCCCGATAAAATCTGATCCTTTTCTAAACACAGAACCAAACGTGTGTCGGCGCTGATAGATTTCTAACGATAATAATAGATTCTTATAAAGGTTAAGTAGTGAGAGCCTACTGTAATGACAGTAAGTGGCTGACTCTATGTAGACGAGGCAATTAGAAATTTAGGCTTTCAAAAACAATTCATGAGAAAGGATTTAACCGCGGCATCGATTTGCCTGTAGAAATCTAGAAAATATTACATTATTACATGCTTCGTAGTACAAGTAGTGGAATGACAAGTACAAACAAACGAATGTGCTTGGTGAGAAGTTTTTTCACAGTAGGCACACATTACAACATCTAGGTTGATATAGGAAATTAATATCGTTTGTAGGACAATTATTTTTACATAATGAATCTGTTAATATTAGTATATTACTATAAAAGGGCTAAAGCCCTCGGACACTTTTACTCATCTGGATACGAAATATCAAATTCATTCCCGAGTGTAGTATGACGTTTTCCTTTACGAAGGAGGGAAAGACTTTTCCCTAGGGACGGAAAGTCCATTTTCCCTCCCTAGTAAAGGAAATGAAGTTCCTGTCCTGAACTTATATCATTCCTTAGTCGTTATAAAAAATCGGGTTTTTGATTTCAAAACCCACCTGAACCCGGCCCAACTCGAAACTCATTTTTTCAAACCCGACCTATGGCCAACCCGAAGTACTCACTGGGGTTGGGTTACAGGTTATTCGACTTTTCGGGTCAACCCACTCATCCCTAATATAGTGATACCGACAGGTAAATCTGAGAAAATTTCAGATATACCTGGAACCTGACCTGACAGGAGACCAGGTTTGCCTTCGTAGAATTACCTGACCTAACCTGAATTTTTAAGTCGAGTAATTTCTTGACCACAGTCGACCGATTTCGAGCCTCAACTCATACAAACGAAGATGGTTATGCTTGTTTCACGAATTCACAAAAATACGCGTTACACATATAAAACACTCACATCCAGATTTGTATATATATATATATATAAGATGAGTGGAACAGCTGAGAATCGGCTGGAGAAAAATTTCTAATGAAATTCGATTGACGTTAGTTGTATGTAAAAGTATATGAATTCTAGCGCATCATGCCTCTGTGAAAATTAAGTTGATGTAATCTCTCTACTGTAAAGCTGGAAGCAAACGAGCAATTTTTATGCCTTGAAACAAAAATACAAAATTCTGTTTGTAATTTGCTCCCATGGAAGGCTGTACATGAATCTGTTGTGAACCGTAGATTTGAGGCATTTTTAATTGTCCCCGTCACTTCATTCGGGCCACATGAAATTGTCTAAAATCTACAACAGATACGTCAGAAACTCTGGACTTTTCGGAGCGACGAACACACGTAAACCTTTGAGCCGAATAGAACATGAACTTCATTCATTCATTTGAATTAAGTCACAATTTTAATGCTAAATTTTCTATGTGTGAGTTAGGTCTACAGGCAAAGATTCCTACTTTTGCATTGTGTCACGTTCACGTTGTCAGTACTGGTATACGAATATCATAATCAGTGTGCGCTAGTTATTTGTTGCAAACGTATCGTTTAACATTGCGTTTTTTGAACAGTGCTAAAACAATATAATGAAGAAAACCACCAAGCCTAATGCTGGCGTTGGGAATAAACCGCAAGCGAAGGCGAGTATTCATAATTTTTTCAAAGTCGCAGCAAAACCTGTGCCAGTTCATAAAACCGAATCGAATGTTCCGGATGGCACCACGCAAGCTGTTTATGTGGAACTCTTGAAGGCAAAGCTACAGGGTATGTATTTTTCTAAAGTCTTCAATCCGAAAACCCGAAATATCAATCTACAACTTGGTGTCTTTTCTGACATTAGCTTCTTTATAATTGAAGCTTTCCAGCATCCTTGCAAAGTTTGTTTACAAAATTAGAGCAATCGGAATTGGACAATGGACCTTGAGAAATTGACAGCACTGTATTACAGTGTCATAAAATCTTCAAGGTCTGTCCGATTTCGATCATTCTAATTTCGTAAACAACTTTGCGACATTGCTAGAGAGTAGCCTTGCTCTTGTACTAGTTACAGTTGTCTACTATTGCCTTTCTTTTGTTTTGAATGCGTTGTTCAGAGTCAAGCCGTGATCTTACGCGTGACTTATTTGCTATCGGTCTCCACATGTACTTTTTTCTTACAATGAGAACGTTCAATAGAGTGTCACCTGATTTTATAATTCTTCTTCTATTTTCCGTATTGTGCAGTCGTGTTTAACAAGAATTTTCTGTTTCTTTAGAGGAAACTATCTCTGCATCTGTCGGAGCAGACGAAAAATGCATCCAGAGCGAAAAAGAGCTGTCAGGTGCAACAGCGGTTATGGAACTACAAATTGTCGAATCCCCACAAGTTGTTCCGAATCTCTGCGATGAATGTAAGGCAACTATCGAGTGTGCTGAAGCTGCTTACACCGTTGAGTGCTCCCGTTGCAAGGATTTCGCAGCCAAGTACAGAAATCTTAAGAAGGAATATATGACGATGGGCACTGAGTTCGCACAACTACAGATAAAGTACAACACTCTCCTGAACACTAAAGCAAACATCGAAACTGGCCAGTCGGCTAACGAAATATCAAATGAGAATGGCATTTTCACGTCCATTGAAATCGAAGTACTTCAAACCATGCCGCTCGAAGCCGAATCAGACTCAACTTTTATTCTGAATTGTTTGAAATTTGCCTACAAGGATGATGTCTCTGTGCTACGAATGAAAACTCTAAAGGGCACATCTGAAGCAGTTACTGTAAGTGTTTCGGGCGAAGTAATACGGAAGCCAGCAAAGGATCCTTTGACCCCATCAAAGGTCAAAACAATCCGTGAACTGTTTGTTCAACGAATCAAGAATTGTAAATTGAAACCTGCGGCTTTCAACGAGCGAATCAAGGAAGCTCACATGAATAAGCTCATTGCTTCCGGTATAACCAACCTCGGCAGAAAGTCTTAGTGATTTGATTGTTCAAGGTTGTAAGACTGTAAACAAAACTTACTTGATAAATAAAACTTAAATTTCTTCAAATGCGCAGACAGTTTCGTTTTGTAATCGAACAATTTCTTCATCTTTTCCATAAGAATTCGTCAATTTTCCTATCCAGAGGTTATTTCCGTTTTGCTCTCTGCAGATCTATCAGACGTCGACGTAAGAAGAAGCTTCCTAGTCATTTCCTTGGAATATTTTCCCTCTTGTGAGTAAGTTTATTCCACCTTCACCCTTCTCAACTATGGCGCGAGTATTCTCATCACCATTTTGCAAATGTATTTCTGCTGTGTGAAATTGTGCAGATCGAATAATTTAATTAAAAGTCAAACTTACAGTTCTTCACTTGAAAGTAAACCTAATTTCGTCTGTGTCTATCTGTTGTGTGCGTTGTATTCTAAGATAAATATTACAACTGAATGTCCCGTGTCAGCATACAAATAGTTGTGAATCAAGATCCATCAAATATTTTTCGAAATTTTCATTGTACAAGCTCACATGAATTGTTTTCATTTCCATACATGTTCTTTTAATTCGGCAGAAGTTCTCTCGATTAACTGAACGATGAAAAGAAATCCATTTTTATTCCAAACAAAGAAAATGCGTTTGTTTTGCTGCGAGTGTAACGAAGAATGAGAAGTGACAGACAAAAATTATCTGTGATACCTACAATATCTGTCAGTACCTCTGAATATAACAGTTTCATTTTTAGCTGTTCGAATGTTGGTATTAACTTTGTAGACATTTGGTAAGTTCGACGTCACAAATTGCTTGAGTAATATGGTCTGAGCGGTAGTCTACTATTACTCATCAAAATAAAAACGGGTTAGCTCAGTGGAGTGGCTACGTACTGGCTTTCCATCAAGAATGACGGTGTTCAAACCCGGGTGGTAACAAATTCTGTATAGGACTTTTCTCCAATGTATATAGCACGAGAGTAATGTTCCTGGGCTCACCCAATCTTGATAAAGTGAGTAGTTGATGTAATAATATCACAACGAACTATGACAATGGTATAATATGACTGCATTTGTGTATAAAACACACTGTTTCGAATCCAGCTGCTACTACAAAGGTATGACTGTACAAAGGTAAAAACAGCTTTCATATCTTTAGAGCTGTGGTGTTGCCAGATGAACTGGCACTAGCGGACAGAGAAACCATGGTTCGGAATATACGTTGAGCATGTGCTCCTTAGAGTGACTAATCTTTACTAGTTGGCAGTTACTCAGTGTAGCAACCAGGCAGTCGATCCAGTCAATAAACAGACAGTATACACTTCACATAAACACACAATACACTTCAATCGCATTCGATGCATTCCTGTTTGTGAAGATACAAAGAAATTCATCTGCAATATGGAAAGGCTTTTGCAACAAAAAATCGTCTAATCTAAGAAATTTCATAGGAGATCGAAAGAAGAAGTTGAGCAACCATTCTAAAAACGCTTAAAATTGTGGCCGTCAAAAATAATGATGACGATGAGCCGCCAAAGAAGTGGTCCTAGCAGCTTCTTATCTTTCGAACATCTACCAAATCTATTTTTCCAGTGTTAAAAGTTGATTCGTTATAAAGAACACTGACACATCACAAATTTAATTCTGGTAGGAAGATTCACTCGTTTAATTCATTAACTACAGAAAAAAACGT
>JANTFA010110002.1:0-13903 GCA_026413405.1 Phytosciara flavipes | reverse complement strand
TGGTCACGTTGATATGAAGGAACAAAGAACTTTATCCGTCGAGTCAAAAATTAATTATTTTCTTCCATTGCATACTGAAGACATAACCACACTTTTTTCGTCATAGCGTTCACCATAGCGTTCACAATTTTTCAGAAATTTTGACATGCTCATTCTATCTGTGAGGCGGAGGCAACGCCACCTCTTATCATTTCTCTGTGTGTTGTGCGTGATCTCTGGACTGCGAATACCTCTAATGTTCATTATATACAGTGTAATCGAGCTTTTGATTTCCTGTGTCTTTTGATCAATCAGAGTTCAAATGCTTGCTGTTAAAGTCCATACTGCTTGTCAAATTGTGATCCTCTAAATCGATTAATATAAAATACTTTGACTTTATTGATACCATTCTGTGGTTGGGTTATTTTGTGGTGTGACCACCTCACTGGTTCGTTTTTAAATTTCGTTTTACCATTCATTTTATGTTTTTTATACACGATAGGCCTCTTTTTTTGCTCTTTAAATCCAAAAACAATTTAAAAACAATTCAATTCACAAAGAGAAAACTACACAATTAAAAGCAAAATGTACAAGGGAACAATGTGGAAGAGTATAGAATAATATAAATGCTAAACATGGCGCTGATTCTAATCGATACATATTTACAACAATACATGCCACATAACATAAATGAAACAAACAAAGCGCTGGATGTTATATAAAATGGTCAACCGGTTTTGCATGTTTTTTTTTGCTTCTTTAAATTTCAATGATAAATTTCATAAATTTTAAATTCCCTTGATCACTAACAGAGAGATCCTTGAAACAACGTCAAACATAATTATGATAAATACCCAAAAATGTTTTTCTTTCTTAATTTAAGGTGAGTGTTCCAGCGTAATATAGAATCAATGGATATAATTTGATGAAGTTTCTATCACTTAGGAATGTTGAATGATTGTATTTGACACCAGTGTTAGTTACCTTAATCGTTGCTATACCTTCATTGGTAAATAAAGTTAAATATATTGAACGGCCCGGGAACAGGTCAAATTTCAGATCGTACAAAACTGACTCCATTGGGAATGATTTCATTTCCATCACTATCGATTCTCTATACTCGACTATCGAGTTAAGATGTGTACTTGGGTGGCTGTCCATCGCACATTTCGGAGCTACAGCAAGATTTTTAGATTACGAAGAGTAATGTCCGTGCCACACAACATGAGTGACGTACACACTATATCAAATTTTCTATGCGATTTGACAGATAAAATGTCAAAAAAGATTAGCAAATGCAGAAATGTATGAAACATGTGCGATATTGTATGTAAGATTGTGGCACGAGCAGAAATCCATAAGTAGGCCAGCTTCCAATCACGTTTTACCCGAATTTGATCGATGAGCACACATCGTGCACGTGTTCAGACTTAAAGTTGACTGACAGTTGCATCAATTTGTTTTGTTTCATTTGTCTATCTAGGATACGGTTATCATTTACAAGAATTGGATCAAAGGTGCCAGAGGTGTCATTCACAATTGTTCCTTCGATCTCGCGACATTAGTGCCAACTTCCTATCATTCCTCTGTTTTAAACTCATCTCCAATCTATCTCTTATCAAAATTGCTTACATCTCTTTGCGGTTTGGAGTCGTTCATAAATGACGCTACGTCCATCATGGCGCTACGTCTGTGTAAGCCCCATGACGCAAGTTTCGTTGACTAAAAATTTAAAACTTGCTGTATCAATCAGAAGTACACTGTACAGTCACTGAAACCGACTGTAAATCATGACACCTTTGGACTATTATTGACTTCTCTATAAGACAACAACAGCTATTGTGTTGGCTTTGTATGACCTGGATTTGACTTGTTACGAGCTTTAAATTATCATTTAAATCGTCCGAGCATTTCACCTGGGGGTTTTTCGGGATTATCTGGGATATAGTTTAGGATTATCTGGGGATTTTTGAGGTTATATATGAATTATTTGGAAGTGGTCAACCCCTCGCGTCATCATTCGTGAGTAATTCACCCCATGTCATTATTTAATTGTTCAACACACATTCAGTACCGGCTTTCTTGAAAAACCATTCACGATCAATAGTCGGAAGAGCTTAAAATCGATGCGCTAGAACGATGGGGAACGTTTTATTTTAACTACAACAAAATTAATGGAACAAGAGATTGTACTCGAATATGTTTCTGATTGTATATGTCATTATAAAAAGTCTCGATATAGAGCAAATAAGACGCTTCGAACGACGATTCATAGCCAAATAAACAAGCTTTTATTCGCTCATAATTGTAATAAAAATGCAGTGGCAGAGCAAAATTGTAGTGGAATATAAAAGCATAATGGAGAAACAAAAATGTTGCTGATTCAAATTCGAAAACAATGTAACACCAGTCAAAAATCAAAGGAGAGCATTATTTCAAGCAAGTTTCTCGTACAGATCCGTTGAGTGGGGATTCTCAGTAAATTATGATTGGGAAATTCATTAGATTATACAATTTGGATAATCTAGCAGTCAGGGGAAGTACGTTATAGTATGCTTTGAGGAAAATCAGATTTGAGTTTGGTCTCTTTATTTTACCCAGCCTATTCGGATGTCTTCCTAGTTCTGGAAAACTAACAAACTTTAGCAAAATTTCAGACAATAAAAAAAGAATTTTTATTTGATAACGTCGAAGGGTGTGTCGATATTATAATTCATTAAAAATTGAGACATTTGACCAATAGATGAAGCTCTCGTATATTGCTCGTTTGAAAAATTATCGCTACAATATTCTGGGGGTTTTGGTTTTGTTTCTTTTTTTATGTTGCCACGCCTGCATTGATAAATTCGAAGTTAAGGTTACGGAGATATCTGAGTATGTTCACGTAATGCGGCCTTTGTAGCCCGGTGATCTGAGTTCCTTTAATTAATTCCCGACTCTCCAATATATGTACAACATGAAAAAATTTACTTCTAAGCCCCCACAAGCGGTGCTTCCACCTATTGTATCATTACATACACAAGTCGAGCCAACCTTCATCTATAAGAACTACTGAGTATAATCCAAAAATTAATTTCTGTACAAACGGAAACACTATAGAGTCAATTTACTGCAAATTGTCTAAAACAACAATCTCCATTTAATTCTCAGCATAGTTGCATTAACTGTCTACTATACTCGATCCCCAAACATTTGTCATGAAATATTTATCAATATTCTAACGTCAACCTTCCCAGGTTATTTCTTTGTATAATAAAAACCTTCTGCTAAAAAGTTGTATGTCGATGAGCTAACAGTGCCACCTTTTTCATATGGACAAAAAGGGCCCTTGACGACGCCAAAATACATTTCGTGCGACCATTACATTTGCCGTTTGGCATTCGTCTTTAGCACATTTTTTATTGCTCAAGGTTCCCGAAAGGCGGCGCTGCAAGCTAATGTGCTAATTTAACTATTTAGCTGTAGTTTGTAGCATAAAAATAGCTAATAGACGAGGGCTGCAATTTGCACCAGTTGATAATATTGACATCGTGAATCGAAAACATTAAATATTTCTTTAAGAACCCTCACAATTATTCGCTCACCCCTTTTGTGTTGTCATTGCATAGGTCTCTTTAATGAGTTATTGTGAAGGCTATAACGTTGCTATGATACTCACAATGATACTCATTTGGAAACGAGAGGTTCAAAGATTTTACATGCTTCAGTTTTGACCTTTTTCAGTTTTAAGTAATATAATTGGAGAAGGTAGTAAAGGGAGGTAATTGCTTCAGCATATAAAACATGGTGCATAACTGCTTCCAAATGCTTGTTTTGACCAGTGGGAATATAGCCTTTGCTTTCGGCTCGGGCTACAGTCTTTATTTTTAGTAAGAATTATTTCCAACAGTATGGATGACACCACTCACGACCTTATGAACACAAAAGCGTCGAGGAATTTAAAAAAAACAGTTGTGCAGTCTGGGGTCGAGCATATGAAAAAGTTTATTGGAATTTCCAATTTGGAAAGCACGTCCAAAATCGGTAAGCTGTTTTCTAAGCCCGGTTTCAATCCCGGTGAGGAAAAATTCTGCATAGGATTTTTCTTCAAAGTTCACATCAATATAACGTTACTAAGCGTACCGAAGCTTCATAGTCTGGGTATTTGAGGTGTTTGGTGCCCCCAACGAATCGTACATAGAAGAATGACATGAATGACGCGAACCATTCAAGACGAACTCTGTGATGAGATATGATGAGCATCAAATGAAAATCCGGGCCTGCTAAAAACCTATAGGCGTCGTTCGGAATTCACGTTAATCCACGACTAATAATACCCTTTAACGGAAGGCCTACATTCAGTAATGGATATAAAAACTATAAATTATATTCACAAAATTCGCAGACGCATTTCAGACTCCCATTCCCCTTTGCATCTTGTACTTCAAAATGTGTGGAAAATTTTTGAAACATGTATGCAGCGAACGCTTTTTACAGCCCCCATCCCACCCTGTGGAGCATGCGCAATTTGTTTTCGATTTATACCCGTGCCACACAATATGACAATATGACAGATTAAATGTCAAACAAATATTGGCAAACGGCTGAATTTTTCAAAAATATTGTGTGTATGATTGTGGCACGCGCATTAGACTGGTAGTATTTATCAATTAGTGCAAGTAATAGCCCACTCCTATTGACTGAACTATTTTTATGCCGATTACACTAACATGAACCTCCATCTAATTAGAAAGTTAGTCCAACTATGTAAAGAATTAGTTGTCAATTGATTAAAATGCTGGCATTTGAGTAGGAAAAAATTGTATAATTGTATGGTGTAAAGCAAGATCATTTTTAGCTGGAGCCCCCCGGGCGATTGGTAATAATAAATATAAAAAAGGAAATATTCTATTACTCATGACATAATCTATTTTGTAATAATATAATTTTCACTAAATAAATCGGTTAATCGATTTTATACCAAAAAATATGATATTAACTGGTTATATAAAAGCCGAATTCTATTTTTAAAGTTCTAGCCTCAATCTAATTAAAAATTGGTTATAACACTTTCATAATAAGAATTTTATTTTTATAAAAATAAATAAATTTTTGCTTTGAGTATTATTGTTCTGGTTTTTTTGTTTTTGTTTTTTATCATTCTGTTAGTAAAGTAAGGGAATCTTACTCGCTCGCTTGTGGGAATGTCATGCCAGTAAATGAGGGCGATAGGGTTTCAGTATACATCTCACATCCTGTACCCTGAAGGTAGTCATTTTGCCATGCCTGTGTATCTGGAGACTGTAAATAACAAAACACCAAAAACAATTTAGGGATCAAAATAAAATAGTTTGCTGGTTGGTCGTTCCTTTGGCTTGTTCTTTTTGTGGGTTAAAATAATTTTTGGTTTTCGTTTTTGGGACAAGACTTCGAGCGGTTATCCATTAAGCTGAAACATGTTTTTTTTTGGTTTTACGATAAATATTTAGTTTGTGAGTGATAAATGCAGTTATCATTCATTATAAATCTCTCTCCTAATCGTAAGTAAATAGATAAAATGTCTGGTCAGGATATTTATGCCTAAATGTTTACACAATTATTATAAGTATTTAAGTCCAAGTTAGGGGGTTATTATCATGTTCGGTGTTTCCCATATATCAAAAACAATAAAATATATTGAAAGCTTTCTGTTGTCTTTTAGCTTGGATGAAATTGAATTCCATTATTATAAAATATGAAGTCGAACAATTAATTATGCAAACATTAAGGAAAACAAAGCAAAACTTTTGTTTAACTGAAAATGAAAAAAAAATATTTACAACATCAATTGAACAGAATACATCGATAAGCATTTTGTATTTATTACATTCGTGGTAAATGAAAAAATTGTGAAAGGCACAATATAAATTTGAGTTTGAAATTTATCGATTGATTATTATTATAGAAAGTCGAGTGTTAATTCGGAAAGTTGCGGAAGAGAATTTTTTGGTTTTTGGAAAGAAAAACGCAGTGGTGTTTATAAACCTACTAGAACGTACTGCGTCAAAACCATACCAGCAGAGACATTGATCTACCATTTAAGAGGCATCGATGCTTCATTGAAAAGCCTACATTTGGGCGCTTTTCTGGTTATGTATTTTCACCTGATGTCTCTACACAAAAATCCTTTCTGAATCCTTTGCCAATATTTGCATAGTGCTGACTTGTTTGTGTTGGTTATTTTCGTCGTACATTAAAAAAAAGAACCCGTTCGATGAAACGAATCTTGATGGAACTGATGGTGCAAATGCCAGTTTAAATTCGAAGATGAGCAATATCGGTTGAGCGGGTCCAGAGATACGGTTGAATTAGTTCTATATTAGAGGTCTACAGTTGAAAACAAGGCTGTCGAAATTGGATCACTCCAGTTAGAGCCCATAGAGTGAACCTGAGTCGAACATTGAAGTCAGATTTTTTTTGGCGATGATTTCATCCGATTTTTATGAATTTACCTTTTGTTTGAAAGGTAATGAAAACCGTAAAGCGGTGGTCTGTTAACCGGCCGCCATTCCGGATTATAGAGTTTTTCGGCTTAAATTTTACTTGATTTTGATGAATTTTTCATAGTTCAATTTATAAATGACACTTTCGAAATTGCATGAGTTTAAATGGAATGATTAAAATATGTAGTGTTGCAGAGCAGCTTTAAGATGTACGCCTTCTATAGACACTATTATGTCTTGCACTACTCGTTCGGGTCTCCTTTATGTTCATAAAAAGATTTCACCGAAAATACAATACGAAACGCCCAAATGTACACTCTAAACTCCAGCTAAGCAGCAATGCCTCTTAAGTCATACATCATTTTTATAACAATCATTTGGGTGAACTTATGTGCACGTTTTGTATCGTACTACAACCAAATGCATCCCGTTGTAGATACCACTCACTTGTAAGTTTGTGTTATATTCGAACTTTGTTCTCTTGTTTTGTTTAAAAAAAAAGAAAATTTTCATTCCATTACGAAGGATATGAATTCAAAAAATAGCGGCGCTATATATCATGACATACACGCAGGTGCTATCGCATTACAAAGTTCTGGCATATCATTTCCTCGGAACCTATGAGTTCCTAATCAAATTTTGTGATCAACTTGTTGCATATTTATCTCAGCAATGAAAATCTTTGTCCCATTGTAGGATTGGAAACTTGAATTGAATTACGATTTAGAGGATATAGGAAATAACCAGGCATAAAAGTAGAATTTTGATTTTGGAATAACGGCAACCAATTTGTTGGAAAACACAGGGATACAGATGTCTTATCAAATGATAAGTAATAATGCGGGCCATCGAATCATCATAATCATATCACTATTCAACCATTTTATAGAAAGAGCCATAACACAAACAATTCTTCCATAGTCTGTCCAAAGACCAACCAAAAATATAAAAAAAATTAATGAAATAAAACATCACAGTTTTTCACATATTATGTACTGGTGTTAAACGTAGGTGAAACCCAGGGAACAATTCTTATGAACACTCGTCAGGTTGTAAAAGAAAATAGTAAATGGTGCAAACAAGATCACGTTTACAAGATCACAAATAGGAAAAAGTCAGTTGTTAATAGGTGGTGTAACGATTTGTTGTTTTGTAAAAAAATATGCACATCGCACGTCATGGTATGGTTAGGTTTAATGGAATATTTATATAAAAAATATTTAGATATAAATATAGTGTGTGTGATTCAAATGTATAAACACAGAGTTACTTGAAATGGAGAGATCGTTCTTTCAAGTAAAACAACGAAACAAAAAAAAAATCGAAAATAAAAAAACGAAACAATTAAAACACTAGACATTTTGGTCACAATCAGCTATCGTTTCCAATTAATTCGAAGCTTCGCTGGCACACTTACTCAGTGGCCTGTGCAAAAGGCATGCCGATGAATGACGGACTTAATGTTTCCGTATACATTTCCATTCCGGTTCCTCGTAGATAATCGTTTGTCCAAATTTGCATGTCAGGCGACTATATTATTTATTCGCACAAATATTTGCATCAATAAAAATTCTCTCTTATAAAGTACACAAATTTTTTGTTTTTATGCTCAAAATTGAGTTATAGAATTATGTAAAAATTTTGTTATTATTTGCCAGTTAGAAGAACGAAAAAGAAAAAATTATGAAAATCAACTAAAATATCAACGGTAAGTCGGTCGCAACGGCGCGCACACATGTACAATTTTACTTACCGTTTTGAACGATCTCATGGCGAACAGATTGGCCATCATCGTCGAAAATCCGGGTGCCAAACAACTTTGGGCAATGAAACCTAATTTCAATTCGGCTAGACAAATAACATCGTCTCCTTGTTTCCAATCCCAGGATGGAATATTTAACAAATAAGCCTATTGATAAACCGATAGAATAACGGATTTCAATTTCCATTTCTAATTGAACAAAATAAATGATTGATTGTTCGATTTACCTTATTATGATATTGCATTAATTGAATGATAACTCTAATATCGTCACTATAGTTTTTAATAGAAATCACTCTCATTATATTGGCAGCATCTTCAGCATCTGGATCCTGCGAATTTTTGGAAATGGAAAACAAATATTTTATAATGAACATAACAACAATTTGGTGTTTTACTGTCCACAAATTTCTGAAACAATCAACAATGATAAGTGCAAACACCCTTCAGCATACGAAACCAATGACATAAATAGATCTAGACTGGCCTTCCCATACAAAACATATGAAGCTTACATTTGAGAAAATTTCACCGTCATCAGACGATCAATATTTGTTAATCCACAAGAAGTAGTTAGATAATGCTCAGATGATATCTGATATTATTCTTAACAAACGTCGAAAACGGAAATGGATCGGTCACACACTGAGGCGACCTGCTGAAAATATCGCAAAGACCGCATTAGACTGGAATCTATAGGGAACCCAAACGAGAGGAAGACCGAAGATCACGTGGAAGCGAACATTCGTCGACGGAGCGAGAGTAGCAGATAAAGAATGGACGGAAGTCAAGGCGCTCGCACCGAACCAAATGCGATCTATGTTCAACCGAGGAGCATAGGGTTGATATTTAAACGGAGTACCGTAAATAGTAACCATA
This sequence comes from Phytosciara flavipes, assembly GCA_026413405.1. Classification (NCBI taxonomy): domain Eukaryota; kingdom Metazoa; phylum Arthropoda; class Insecta; order Diptera; family Sciaridae; genus Phytosciara; species Phytosciara flavipes. The sequence continues at coordinate 4,822 of JANTFA010110002.1, read as the reverse complement.
AGTTTACACTGAATATTTGCGTATATTTGCTTCACTTTTTACTCACGAATGCCAGTCTATCTCTGATATGTCATTCCATCAGACACATTCGAGATTGATTGATTATGATGGATGCAATGCTATGCCATCGACAAGTCACATGAAATCGGTATTATGCACTATGCTTGAGTTAAGATTTTCGCAATTTCGCAATGGACGAATAAATGTCTTTGTGAATTGATTTTATTGTTTGAGGAAAAACCGGAAGCTTCTCCGAAAAGGTGGCGAAGCATTTGATGTGAACTAGCAGCCACCAAGAATAAAATTCATATTCCTCACCTTTTGTTTCCGTGAAATGACATACAGAACAAGAAATAGAAAGATAGAGATAGAGAGAGATAGAGAAAGAGATAAAGGGAGAGATAACCCGTTTAATACGGTTGCTACTAAACTTAAACGAGTCTACGTAATTGACACTAAAATGCTTGACGACAAAACATCATTTTGGCCGTGGAGTGACGCACATATTTGGACTAAATGAACTAAATGAACGTCGACCCAATAGCGGAGTGTGTAAGACGATCGCTTCATACTGAAATATTGTGTTGAAAGTTCGTGGGCTCGAAATTGCTGACACATTAATAAAAAAATTATCAATGCTATGTGATATACGAATCAATGAGCGAATTACATCAGACACCATCGCCATCGTACAGCAAATGGCGGGAACAGTCATGGGAAAAAAGCACTTCGGTTCATATATGTAAGACATTCTCAAAGTTCTCCATTCTTCCGTTACTGTTAAAAGATGGCGCTGTGAACGATGCTACCGTCAAGAGCAACCAATCACTGGAATGGGATAGAGCTCGCACACGTTCTGCTGACTGTCTCGCATATACATAGATATATACAGAAAACAGTCAGTACATCTCAACAATAGTAATAAATTGACAATAAAGTTAAGATTGTACTACAGCATACCAATAAAACGTGTCTAAACATGTGAAAATAACCATGTTTAAAAAAAATGAACTAAATGGACTAATGGGACAAATGTGACTAATTGGAATAAATCGCATGGGACTAATTGGCATTTGCCGCTCAGTCATGCTCAGTTGCTCAGCTTAAATTTTTTTCATTTATTCCACATAAAACCATGAAACCGTTTGGTCCCACTTGGACTTATCAATTCCGTTTTCGTATATTCGGCACAAAAAGCGTGTCACCCCTCTATTCTGCTGGCACCGAAATCTTTAGGTTATCGCAAAAAAATTAATGAAATTAGTGTGACACTCACCTGGCAATATTTATTGGCCAAAACCAAACAGGCATCAGCTTCGTGTACCTTAAAAATGTTTAATTGTCGGTTAGCTTTGAGTTAGAATGCAAAAAGATTCTTGTTCTAAATGAACTCTTAATTGCTAAGTGTAATAATATTGAGAAAGAAAAATCTACACAAGACGATTTCAGAAAAGAATTCAATGCAACTGACGGCGGGTGCCTAAATTTGTAGACTATTATATCGACTGTCACGACAAAAATGAGCGTATGAAAATGTTCAAACTTATTGAAGTGATAGATTTGCATCAGTTTCTTTATTGTGATTACATCGGATGAATTAGTGTCACTGACAATAGCTGGTCCGCAAAGCGGTGACTGATTTAATTGCTACAGCCAATCAAGCGCGAAATTAAGTAATTCTTTGCTAAGCTGTTAATATATCCCTATTTTTCTGTGATTTTCGGAACTATTTCTCAAAAGGCAAACAGTGCCAAAGGAATTGAACGCCGTGCATTGAATATATTTCAAAGAAAATGTGGAAATCGTTTTGGAATGACAAAACTGTATATCTGAGAATGAGAAAATCAATAAAAAGACAGATCTGTTTGCAGTTTGATTTAAAATGTGACTTCATGAAGTACGCACGGTAAAAAGCGTGCGTACTTTGTGAATGCCCACGGTCTACCGAAACGAATCGTAAAAGGAAAGAGGCAGGACAGATGGTGATATTACGCTCTCGATAAGTCTCAATTTGTTGAAAAGATAATGCTTTGTGTACTCTGTGCCAACAATTTACTTGTGGGTGTGTGCTCTTTTCAACAGATTGAAACTGTTGCAACTATATTTTCAATATAATTTCTGTATGATTGATGATTTAAGATGGTTTTTGTTTTAAAAACTAATTTTTGTGTTAAAATATTATTATGTGTGTTGTAAGGTGCATTCACTAATCAAACTATAATCAATTAGATGTTTCCTCATGCTGCCGAAAACAATTGTTCAATCTATCAAAACACGAATATAAAACTCATCATAAAAACTAAAAAGAAAACATGCGTTTAACTAACCCAGGTCCTTGAAGTTTGGCAAATCTTACCACTGACTCCAAATTCTAATGTTTTTTCTTCTCATTTTGTTTAAATTTATTATTCTAAAAGAATTTCGCACCAAAAACAAAATGAAAAATCCAAAGATTTTCTTTTACAGAGCTGAATTTTAACAAATTAGCACTATTTTCATTTCCAACCTTTTTCAACCCATACATAGTTTTGCGGACATTTCTTGCCACAGACTTACAGAGACTAGACGGTTACTTTAAAAAGACGCGAAATTCAAAATCGATCAGAAATTTAATTTATACAATTTATTTATATTTCAGCTCACTCTGAACGATAGGAGTGCTTGATAATCAATTTCTTTGTTGAACTAGAATTCAGTACTAAAGACAATTTGGGTTTTAGATCACATTCGAGCTTCCTAGCAATGTGATTATTACTGTCCGAAAATTCGACTTGAAGTAAAATAACTTTGACAAATCACAATAATTTAAAAGAAAACTCAAAATGGGCACAAAACGTGAAAAAGAATTCAAAATGAACGAACTCGAAATATAGACGAAAATCCTAATGGTAAAATGAAACCACTGCGTTTGTCACTCATGTTCTTTCTCCTGTAATTGCCAGAAACATTGACTTTCAACGATAGGTTAATTGTAACGTAGCTAGGCATGTTTGATAAATCATTCAATCGATATAATATCGATTATTTTGGAATATGGTATAGGTATATCTGTGAATGAACATGCCTTAACGTGAATGAATGAAAATGAATGAAATAAATGTTGACCACACATAATTCCATTCTCTACATAAGGATGTCAAAATGAACAGAATATGCAAAGATCCATTAGAATGGAAGAGATGGAATTTCAATGTTCTCTTCAATTTCATGTTTGTTTTAAATTTTGTGCCTTTCGAAGTAACTCTCTAGTCTTCATAAATCTGTTAAAAAAATGTCATTTTAGCTGTTAGGATTTGTGGGTCTATAAAGCAATGTAACTAGAGACCGGACGACATACGGACTTAGCAAGAGATGTTCCATTTTTTGCATAGAACGAACTCATTCTTGTAAAAAATGTTTATTTCCAATGTTTATTTAGATGAAGCGATTCGAAAACTGAATTGAAACTTGAATAGAAAAATTACTTTATGCCCCTTTGTCTGACGGTGGATTCGAACCCCCGATGTTAATGATAAAAAATGTTCACCAAAAATTTGAAGGATGAGTTCGTTTGAAGCTACAAAAATACAAAGTCCGCATGTCTTCCGACTTGTACGACTTGGCCATACCTTGTCTCCATTTTCATTGCTAAAAAGGTGTAAAATCTATTTAAAAACCTAATAGTGCTACTTGATAATTTAGTCTGACTGTAAGTTCAAAATAATTAATTCGATTTAAGTGAGACAACCATCGCTATAAGGATATTGTTCCTACGTAAGAAATTGGATGTGCTTCCCGATTGTAGACGGTTCGGAATTTCTTTTACCACAGAGGATGTTAGGCAGTTATGGTCAATATATCAACGAAAACACTACGCATCTAAAATATAAAACCGGGGTGAGATCTTTGTTCTCATTTAAAGAGATCAACTGACTGAGGTAGTGAATGTAAAACTTTACACGTCTATGTTTAATGGTTTTACATTGGTCACGATGATCATAAATTAAGGATTTGGGTATCAATTTCCTATTTGATATGGGACGACTGGTTGACATGGAATGCTCTCGTTTTTTTATATTTTGTATTCGTATATCATGCTACATACTTTATGGTATGTTAAAACATCTATATGAGTGAACACAATCAATCCTTAGTTCATTTACATTTAACAATTTTGACTGTTCCATATTACAACTGTTTTTTGATTGTTTTGTTTTGTTTTTTTCTTTTTTTGAAATGCCAATTGTAATTTTATTGTTTTTTCAGTATAAATATTGAGTTTAAAATACAATTTTTTTCGCTTGCATTTTATTTTCTCTTTCTCTTCAAATGATCAAAATTAGTTTTGTTATCATTTAGACGACAATGTATCATATATATATATAGAGGTTAATTTGTATATATAAATATATATTACGTTAAACACCAAATGAAGCTTAGAGCACTGTTTTAAATGGATTTACCTTAACGCGTTGAAGATCTATCGGATTCATAATAGTTCCTTGGAAGAATTCCACCGTTGTGAAATGTCGCTTGAATAAACCCTCTAACTCCAAGTCAGGTGGTTTCCTATTATTTGCACATACCAATTATAGCAAGTTTAGTTATAAAGCGTTTTTGTTTCCGGAGTTTTTTTTGGTTTTGGTTTTGGATTATATTTTGGCGTTTCATTTAAAATATTTTCAAAATATTTCAACAGGTTTTTATTTATTCGACAGGCCGACAGGGTCGTTTATGATGTTTGTTTCGTGGAATCAGTAATTTGAAAAAAGAAGAAAAGAAAAAAACGAGTGCAAATTAAATAAGAAAAAAATAAATTAAATTTTCAATATGGTAAAATATT
>JANTFA010110001.1:0-24394 GCA_026413405.1 Phytosciara flavipes | reverse complement strand
ATCGAGAAAATTCACAATTACAGACACTTTAGACGATCAATATGTATTTTAATTTCACGACAGAACTACAGTTTAGTTACATGAACTGAACTTCGATAGAAAAGCCGCTTTCAACGGAGTTGACGCACTTCTTTGGACTAAATGTCATTTGTCTCTCGTGGGATGTCCGACTTAAATTTTCCATTTTTTGTTGGCATGAAATCATCCGATTTCAGCCTGTTCTTAGACTTATGTATTCCTTTTTTAAAATTCGGCTCAAGAAGTGAGTCGCACCTCGAATCATTCACTGCTTTCTCTATGCCCAACTTAAATGAATTTTCCCATAGGTTTTCCCAATTATCAATATTATTGCATTCTCTGCTGCTTCGTTTAATTGTTGTTTGAAAACCGATGTTGCCACCGACCGTTTATAAAAGTACTCGAATCCTTTGACATAAAACTTTACGCGGTTGTCTGTCACAACTTATTCTGCTAATGCTGAAACGGAAGAAATGTCTTCTGAGTTTTGGGTGCTTTACAGGCCTTTGACAGGCCAAAACTTCTAATCAAATTTTTTATGTGTGAGTTTACATAAGCGAATCCCGGTATTTGTGTCGATTAAAATAATTTACTTTATTCATTTTTCATGGATAAGAATATTCGACACGCCGATGAATAAACGTCGGCGGCGGCGGCGGCGTGTCATATTTTTTGTCGGCGGCGGCGAGGCATCGGCGTGGACCTTTTTTCGGCGGCGCGCCGGCGCGCCGACGGCGGCGCACACGTCTATAAGTGGTCAGGCACCAAAACCGCCTAACCGACATGATTTTCATACAAAAAGTTGAATATCTAAAGTCAGAATGTTTGGTTAAGTAAAAGTTTTTGGCATTTTCATTAGCCGTCAAAAATTGCTGTCGTGCTTCTGATTTTTCACGCTGTTAAGGAAATATTATGCCTCCATGTCGTCCTGTAAAGTTGATTTGAGCTAACTGCAACAACTTGACATCAATCACTGAGGCTCACCTCAGTTTCAAGACCGTGAATAATGGTAGATGATGATAGTTATTGCATCCTCTGAGTAAAGGAACCTTAGACAAAGATGACAGGCTCAAAATTCTTATACTTTGATTATTGTTTCTATACCATCGATCGAACCAAGGAAACTGAATTCACTTCGTAAGGCCGCTTCAAAATTTGAATTTTGAGTGAATTTATGAATGAACAAATGAAAAAAATCAACGCACTCTAATCTGAGAATATATCGCGAACATGTCTACTATAGTGCAACCAAGGCTTATACACTAAGGAGGTTGTGCCATCTGCCATTTTTTTCAGGCAAACGGTGTCACACCTCATACAAAAAAACTCACCACAGTTAAGTTTGTATGGCGTGGTTGTAAAACCTTGAGTGCAACGCTGTGATTGCGAAGACAATTTCGTTCCTCTTTTTAAATTTCGAGTGTACTTTCATATTTAAATCAGACCGTGTTGTGTTATCATCAAATATTTATTCCCTAGTCTTCAGCGTGTTACATCTGAACTTATGATTGGATTTTAGAAGTGTATGTAATGTCTAATTTCTTGTTAGTCATGGGAAACTTCCACGAATAGAAATTGATTCTTGTAAAATTCTGTTGAAATTTGTGAAATTTATAGAAGTTTCCAACAAAGAATTAGCCATATAACTTCGTAAATAGAATTCATATCCTGTCGTCGAATCAAAAACCACTCTACATTAAATCATCGTTAAATGAGACAGCCATTGAACAAATAATTTGTGCTCAAGCTCACTGCATACCATGACACTTACTCATAAGTACTCTAAATTTCGGTTATTGAAATGAGGTCGTGATCTTTAAAATCTCAGTTTTCCTCTACTTTTCTTAGAGCATCTTGGGTTCTTTCAAATCTTATAGATTGGAGCTATTTCGAGTCCCAGTTACATTCATCACGAAACAGGACAGTGAATTCCTCAAATATATCCGGCACTGGTGGAACTGAGCGAAATCTATCTCATCGATCACTCTAAATTAACAAAATAGTAATTTTCAATTTAAAGAAAAATGAAAACAGTCAAAATAGTAATGTGAGCTCAAGACATGATTTATATTCTCGGATTTAATTACATTTTTTCAGAGTTCTTTCGTTGCGCCCTTTTTCGATTCGCACTCTTTCCGCAACAGATCATCTGTTACCGGGACAGATGGTAAAATATCGCTAAACAAATCATACAGTTGCTCCAATGTACATTTGGTTCCACATTGTGGTATATTCATTGGCTGTAAATCGTCGGTGTCAGTTTTTCTGTAGAACAGCTGAATGTAGTAGCCTCCACTCGATTTGTATAGCTCGAAAAGCAAACTGGAGCTGTACGGCGGTATGTGAAGCTACAAAAATATGTTAAGTTAAATATTGAATGAAGAAAAGAAAGAATCAACGAAATGATAACAGGTGGCGTTGCTTTCGATACGTTGACTCGGCGGAAGCGCCACCTTTTATCATTTCTCTGAGTTTCCATGACAAATTACATACTTCGAAAAGATCAAAACTCTTCAAAATTGCAGCTACTGTAATATCATGCCCTGAATAAATCCATATGGAATGATCTGGTGTCAAAGTTGACAGTGTTTTCCTTTTGAAACGATCCAAAATATCTTTCAATAGAAATCCCGACTTGAATTTGTCCAATTCAGTAGTACCACTACACAATATTAACCAATACTTAGCCAAATATTCCATGGCACCACCAGGTATAAACACTTTCCTAGTCCATTCTGGAAGTCTGAAAATGATTGATGAAGATAACGGAGTGACTATTTTGCCCCCGAGTGTAAATAGTCTAAAAAAGTGCTAATTGTCTTTTAGGAGTAATAATTTGACAAAAGTTGATTTTTTACTTTTACGTTGCACCGGAGACAAATTGACAGTTGAAATTTTGACAACTTCGAAGTGAAACATCATTTTAAGCAGAAGATCGTTCTACGGTATACCTCTAAAATGCACAGATTTTTTATAAAATTAATTTTGTTCATCAAAATCAACTTAGTTTTGTCAGCCTCCCAAAATGTGCCTGAGGCCGTATGCAGCTGCTTTGGATTCAAGTATATGTGTGGTGGTCTGTAGCTAAAAGTACATGTTTGCCCACATCTCAGATCAATAAAATGTCTTAAAATAGTGTAAAATCGAAGGTATAGGGCCGCTATTTTTAAATTCTTACATGAACACATGCTGTACGTTTCGGTGTTGGAAATTTGTTTCAGTATGTGTAACAATGGTCGTAGACAAAATTAATTAGGTTCCGAAAACTGTAACGTTGTCAGATTCAGATAGACTATTTTTGCACTCGGGAAAGAATAGCATCTACTCAAACAATACTAACGTCTTATTTGTCTCCTGTTCGACTTCAAGAACGTTATGCAGATTTTTCAAATCCTCTATGGTACGTATCGGGGTGCCTGCATGAGTCTCTAGATATTCAAATAGTTGCCGATGTTCCTCAATCAACGCCTTGACTTCGTCTGAATTAGCGTGTTCAATTAAAGCTTCATCAAAGCGAGCACACACTCTTTCACCAACAAGTAAATATCCATTTCTAGTAGGAACATGCACAGGAATTGGCTGCCAGAGTAAATCTTTATTCCAAACGTCGTGTCCAGTTGGTGGAAATAGTCCGGCCAAAACCAAAGATGCGCTATTGATTGCGCGATCGAATTGGGATGATGTGGCGTAAACTTTATTTGGTGAATATGCGCCATCTCCAAGAAGCTGTTCGTATCGTCGACGGAAGAATTTACCCAATTCATATTGGCGTATTTTACCTGACTAAATCAATCTATAAAGACAACATCTAAATTCACATTGTAATTAGCTCACATTTGTCAATTGGGCAAATCCTTCTGGCCAATGACTTTCGTCTTTATATGGATCATTTGGATAAGTTGTACGTATCGTTCGATCGCCATGACGAAATATCTGTGCAATTGAAAACAACATTTTAACACGTAGGTGAAATTAGTCACTCTAATTATTCCAACTCCGCCTTATCAACGGGAATTTTCACTTACAATTTGAGCAAACACCAATTGATCGTCGGTTTGATTTATTTCTAAGCAATTCACTAGTCCAAAACACAGTAAAAACCATAAATTTATCATGTTGATTAGGTTATACAAGACCGTATCAGTGAGACGAATAACAGAATTTAAACGCGAATGCGTTGTATTATAGCTGCTGGTGTTGCTTGAAGTTAAAAAAAATTGAAATCGTCATGAATTATCTAGACAAGCAAAAAAAAAACCATCGAAGACGAAAAACATCATGATAGTGAGAGCTACATGTCGTCGGTACACCCACCATTTAGTGCTGTTAAAGCTAGACATGCAATTTAGTTTTCATTTAGCGTGAAAAACACATTTCAAGAGCGGCATTATGTTGCCTGGCGAATTTTTCCTAACACGAGTTAGTGCTGCCATCTGACTCCACATTTTTAATGTGAAAACATATGTCGTTTTGACGGTTTCAGCTCGAACTTAATTATAAATCATCATCAAAGTATTGACTTAGTCCTGTAGAATGAGCCCTCACATTAGTTAAGTGCCGCTGACTAACTTGAAAATTATCTGTAAAAATTAAACATTTGTGGTCAGATGGCAGCACTCACTCATTGCTACCAAATTACTACTTGTAATTTGTAATTCATTTGGAATCCGATTTGAATGTTTACTTAAGAGATCGTCCATAGATGACGTCCACTCTACTTCCAGAATTTGCCACATTTCCCAATACCTTTAACATGGCGTATCACACTTGACCAGAACCCCACCCCGATCGAAGGTGAACGTAATTTACGGAAGACCCAAAGCAAAATTATTCGTGATTCTGTTGCACACAATGCCAATGTAATGGTTTAAAAATTGTTGCGGTGATTTAGATTTTCTGACACAATTCACGCCGTAAGTCCGCTTCAAAATTTGAATTTTGAGTGAATCGATGAATGAACAAATGAATTAAAAAGAAAATGTCAACGCACTCTAATATGAAAATATCGTGAACATGGGTCATACAACGCTGCGTCTGCGATTCGAATCTTGCGTTTCTTTTTAAATTTCGAGCGGACTTACGGCGTGAATTAAGAAAATCTCCTTCATGGTACATTCGTTTTGTAAAAATAATTTGAGTTGATTGCATAAAATTAATATCAATCAATGTGGCTTAACTCGGTTTCGAGACAGTGAATGATGGTAGATGTTGATAGTGAACAGCATAGTGATGCTGCAAGAAACCTTTAAAGCCTTAGACATAAACTCAAAACTGGTGCATTCAGGTCAGCCCGCATTATTGTTTTTGAACCATCGACCAAACACAAACGAACTGAATTGTTGAGAGACTGGCTCACTAACTGACTTTTGCAGTTATTAGTATCACTATCCAAAATTCGATGGGTTTTGACTGCAGACTTAGAAAACTTTTATTGCACCAAGTCCGAAAGCCCAAAAAAGACTTGTCAACAAATCGCCAACTTAATCTAATACTTCAATAGATATAAGCCGATGATTAATGCAACGAGGTTGAACTGACTGAATCGATAAACACTGACACCATTGCTGTTGTCTTTGCTGTTGTCTTTGCTGTTGTCTTTGCTGTTGTCGTTGCTAATATTCTGTATGTTGTCAACACAAAGTTCATAATCGAATGCCCCGGTGCTTCGAATTTCCGAATGTGTAAGGAATGGAAGCGGTTTATTGACTGGCCCGTGTCCGATTCCAGTTACTCTAAAAACGGGAAACGACACCGATCCTGCAAATCTATCGAAAACTATGTTCATCAAGGTATTGTTGTCGGCTCCCGTGAAGTCACCAAATACAACAGCATCCACTCCGTCGAATATTCTTGCTTGTTTCATGTGGTCTAAGCTCCTCTCAATGCTGTAGGCTGCTTCGCCGACATCTTCAAAAAACAATATTCTTCCTTTAGCTGCAACTTCCCACAAAGTTCCAACGCTGGCTTCAACCAGAGCAGCATTTCCTCCAACTACTGTGCTTTCTATGGTGTTCACGGTCACGTTGTTCAATTTTGTCGCATTCCAACAAACTTTGTCCTGCTGTTCGAAAATCAATGCCTCCAATGTCAAGACCGATTCGCTTGTTGGAGAGTATGATTGTAGGGCAATTGCCTCGACCATCGGCCCCTAAAAAATACTGAATTATTTTACAGCTTCGACAAAAATATTTTCTTACCTGAATCGTCTGCCATCCGTATTTGTACTCGAAATACAAGTGCAAAACCGTTATGTCACTGTACCCGATTAAGATTTTATGATCCACTTTGGCCGGAAGTCTAGCTTCAAGATACGGAATCAGGCGAATACTTCCTGCACCACCACGAACACACCAAATTATTTTCACATTTTCATCCAAAATGGCAGAGATCAGATCGTCAGCCCTAAATTCATCGGTATTTGAATAGAATGCATCCTCATTACTGTAAATATTCTCCGATATATCGGCCGCAAGTCCCAACGATTCTATGTAATTTTTCATTAGGGGAAGAGCTGCGTCAGAGGATTTTCTAGCAGGTGCAACTACTTTAACGACATCGCCTGGTTTTATATTCAAAGTTTTCTCGCGGGGTAATGGGTACTCCTTCTGCAAAATTTTTTCGCTATATTCTACGAAGACCAATTGAAAATGTTTTACCTCTAGAAATTTCACTTCAGCAGAGTCGGTGGGCGTTGCTAATAATGTTAATAACAGAACAGGCACCATCAGTGCAACTTTTGCCGTTCGAAAATTCTAAAATTAAAAACAACCAAACAATGATCAAGTAACGCACTTTGTTTGCAATATTAGAAAACGAATTACCAATCCCATTTCAAAGCTCTGCTAACGTTGTGTCTGATAGAAGGAATGAAAAACTATTGACAGACAATCGAGAAAAAATTACGTAAATTAGCGGAGTTATCAATCAAACAGCAGCTCATTGATAAAAGCAACTGCGACAAGACAATGAGTTGTAATCTCTATTATATTGACTTATTTTTCGAAGAGCAAATATCTCGTTGTCCCTCTCGAATTCATTCAGTTGAACTAAGGCGACGTTCATAAAAGACGCCAGATTATTTTCTCTCTCTATGTACAATAACATTGACGTCACGCATTTCTTTTATCTTCGTTTCATCCTTAAACCAGGAATATGTTTCTTTGTGATGTTCCGCCATCAGAATGAGTTCGTGTGACAAACCATTCAGCACACTTTCATTGTGTAACCGTCACTCCCCCATCCCATGGAAAAAGTCCGTATTATTTGAATGACCTCTAATGTTTCTCATAGTCAAATTTATTTCTCTGAGTTTGTGTTTGGTCCGCATGGCAATAATGAAAACGGCATGTGTAAATTGTAACTATTTACAGACAGAGACAGATCATGTGTTATTGACAACGAAGACAAAACAAGCATAAGAGTTTCGAGAGCAATTTTTTAGCTTGAACCAAGTATATGAACACTGACGGTGTAGGTGTCATCAAGGTCGTCCACTTGATTTTTCGAATGTTTGACCCAACCCTTCTACGTCTACATGTTTTCTGTACCTACAGCAGGTCGTGCCTCATTTTTGATACCCTTCTTTAGAGGTGAGCGGACAGCCCAAAACTTCTGCACTTCTGCCCGCCTTAGCCCGATAGCATAAATCACGGGTGTGCCAAAAATCTTTCGAGCACATCGTCAGGCAGTCGAAGAAAATTTGGACCTCGGGTCGGGAGGATACAAAAGTTTGTCCCGCCCACACACCTCCATTGTCTCTAATGCAAATCCATAAAAACATGCCTAGCTTAAGTTGAATGTACCGTACATCGATACATATTTTATTGTGTACAAGAGCAAACACATCCATAAACGATCAGCTTATCGATCTTATCAATAAAACGTATGATTTACGAACTCTAGGTGAATGATACTGACGTCACGCGCATCACAACATAATAGAAGAGAAGATAAAATTAATTTTCGATTGGATACTCCAAAAGTATGTTTTTATTGTCAGTTTAAAATCTTCTAATCAGCCAAATGTATACGATCTCAACCAGACTTAGCAACGATGCTCCGAAAAATAGTCCCACCAATCCACCAATTGAAACCACAAAATCCAGTTGAGTTTTTGCTACCTTCCGTGCATAACGTACAGTTGGCATATTCGATATTTCGATTACAATCAGCGCGTGTTCGGTTTCAGTAGCATTTGCATTCTCGTTAACCTCTTCATACCATTCGCTGCAAAAAATGTATGCGCATCGATGTTGCATAATGTGATTGAATGTATCGGATATTCATTAGCATCCTACCCGAGATTATTTATTTGCATTTCGATACATGATTCGACGCACTTTTTTCCAGAATTGTAGTTTTCTTTGATAAATTCGGGTATTGCAGCTTCAAGGAGAAAATATTCAACATTAATTAAAACAAAAGTTATCAACGGAAACGAAATTTAGACTGATATTTCCAGGGGAAAACCACCAGAAGCAACATTATTATGCGCTGGCTCATCACTGATAAATCATCATGTTAATTACTGGTTAATCATGTTGATCTGAGAGTGGTGTTCCCCGGATATTTCCTGTCAGAAACGGGGTAGTCATCTGTTATTGTATGATGACCATAATTTCAATGAAGCAAAACACCTTGACTCAAACAAAAAAAAATTCTTCAAACAAACGAAGTAACAGATTGGCTGCCGTTTCTGAAAGGTGTGAAACATTATCCCCTAGTTTCGATGTAACATTCAGTTTTACATGCTGCAAAAATTCACCTTTACTGATGCATATAATTCCTTTATAGTCGCAGTACTGATGCTTATCTAAAGGCATTAAAAGAGAACCACATTAGAGTGATTTTTCCCCATTTAATTACAAATTGACATTCGATACATTCAATAGGTGACGTATGTAGGGTACAGTTGCATAGTTTCAATTCAATTGCGATGCGTTTATCGGTAAAGCATGATGAAAACGAATACGGCAGGACTGAATTCTCTAGTTTTTCTTCCGGAAATCTACATTTTCGTTTGTCAATACTTTCGAGTCGGACTTCGTCGGAATTGACTATTTCGATTGTCTGAAAGTAACATCATATAGACGCTGGAAATTTTTATGGCTTACATTGACTGGTGTGACTGCTCGCAAATATTCGTGGAAATGCTGCATTTGTCCAGGGTGTAATTACACCTTCAGACACCCTTGACGAAGTGTTTTATATTTGAAAATTGTAAAATCCAATCAAATGATCCAAAAACATGACAATTCGATTAGTTGAGTCAAGCACAAAGCTTGAGAGACGCATAAGACTGAATTGTCTGATCATCTCATGTTTAGCCTTATCCATATTTGCATTAGAAAAAACAACAAATCTGACGATCAGTACACCAGAAAAAATTTGTAACATTTCCCGCCACCCTTAAAGCTAAACATCCTCAATGCAAACGAACACACACTCGAAGTGAATTGTGTCTTCGAGGCTACTTGAAGCAAGTCTCTCGAATAATCGAGGCTGTAAACTGTTGAGAAGGTATCGTCAATCAGATAAAATTTCACCACATCGTAAAAACTAGGCTCTGGTGAATTTTTTTTAAACTGAGAAAAAATCGGAAAAAATGGCGGTTGGCCGCCAACAGTATGCAGCCTCGTAATTAATGTGCTTCAATCAGGTAGGAAGAGTTCCTTTTTTGAACGAACCTCAAACAAATTGTATTGGGCTGCAACGTTGCTCAAGAAAATAGGCTCCATATCAAAATAAGGAAGTTCCTCTGGACCATGGACGTACAACTGTAAAGGACATTTCGTAATATGAAAATCTGTCAGTGCGCATCAATGACAAAACTTTATTCTTACCAGAAATTTGTAAATATCTTTTTTGTCATCGTATTTAAAGCTTAACGTACGCTTCTTATCTGATTGACCGTATTGTAAGGGTAGTTGGTTACCATATTTGCTAGGTAATTGAGGGAGACAAATTTTTATGAAAAGCGTCGATTCAACGAATTTTCTTACTGAAAGTGTCGGCTGTTAGCTGTAAAGCATGGCCCCATTTCCGTTTTGATTGGCTTAAAAATGTCTCCGCATTCATATGGTCGATCTAGATATTTTACATCGGACATGAAATCAGAACATCTTCGTGGAACAAGCTGAACAAAATGAAAAAAGTTAACCGAAAAATTATTGATTGACAATGTTAGTCTACCGCTTTCATTAACGTATCAACGTCAAAGCCACAAGTACTGTTTTGAGTTTCACAGAATTTATTCTCATCCAGGTTTTGATTCGGCGAAACGAAAAGATAAGTACGAATCCATAAAGAAAATCCTATTTCGCTGTGGGAGTTGAGAGTGACATCTCGTTTAGTATTATTTGTTGTAAATCTGAATTCAGTTTATCATACTCTTCTGGAGTTTGTAAATTGTTCGCCTGCCTGTACTCTGACATGAAATTCGAAATTCTGGCGACCGCATCACCTTACAAAAGAACAACAAGTAAATCGAACACACGAATTGACTTGGCTAAAGTTCTTTATGCAGACCTTTAATGAAGCACATTGAAACCGCTGGAAAGGTATTTCTCCAGTGCAGAAACGATGTGTCAACATTTATATTGATCACATCTTCCTGGAAATTTTGCAGTGTAAATTTGAATATTGTCGCCATCCCGATACCAGATGCAATCATAACGATAAGCCAGAAAAGCCTTTAAAGAGAAAACCCTCCGGACAATCAACATTTTAAATTCATCCATTCAACGTTAAGGAACTGAACACCTTCCACAGAATTTGCATCTGCTTCCCAGAAATCTTATGCCATGCCAGTACCCATTGTCCAGAAAATAGAAAATTCTTTCCTTGAATTTATAGGCCATGATGTCGGATAGAATTTACATCAGCACTGGGCGTTTGCCTGTATATAACATAGCCAACGGTTCGCGATGTGTTCATTAGGTAACGTGTTGAATTGTTGGCATTAAACGCTTAGTGTATAATTAACAAATTTAGAATGCATGCGAACAGTATTTTGCTTTTAGTCACACATGCGACATGCGATTGTAGTGTGGCTGCCATTTAATTATGTGAACGGAAAATGCTAAATACTTTCTAAATATACAGAGCCAGTACGCTTGACCCAGAATTCAATATTGGTTTGAACGACTAATGGGATACCAACCACTGTGCTATTTTTGTAGGCAAAAACGAAAGACATGGACATACCCAACCCACCTCTTACCATTCTTCTTCTTCCTCCCTTTATTTTTGCCTACGACTAGTGTTTGCAAAAATTTTCCTGCTTTCCTAGTCACTTTGGCCTTAAGGGTCAGCGTTTTACATATTTTATTTATATCATGGCTGTTATGACTTTTTCATCAATCGTGTTACGGGTCTTAAAATCGCAACTTCCTCCTTCTTTTCTTGTGTTAGCCCGAATCGATTTTGTCGCTATCGTATTTCGCCGGCTCAACTGTGCTTCGGTCTTCCCGTTTTGCTCAATTTAAGGATATAGAAAGAACTTTTTTCGCCACATTGCCTTCATCGTGGGAGGAGACTTTAACAAATCATTCGTTTCTCTCGTTTTTGACTTTGTTGACTATGGTTTCTTTTTCAACGTGCCTCGTATTATGTTTACTCTTGGTCGCTTCCATTACTTCACGCATCCCATGGGAGAGAAGAGAATTCATTTTTCTGTTTAAATTTTGTTCTTTAGTTTTGAAACTACACGACACCTTCAATCAGAATAGCCTCGCGCTGCGGGTGACCTCCATGGTTGCTTTTAGTCCGTTGTCTATTTGTTCAACAAGCTATAAGGTATCAACAGGAACAGACAACATTTGCAAAACTGTTTTTTGTGCACACAATCAAATCAAAATGGATTTTTTATTAGGACGATACATATCTGCTATCTGCTGAACAATAAGTTAAACTCATAGACGAAGAGTCCTTTACAGCAATGCGTATGCTTAAACAATGGAAGTAAAAGATTGAAAATGAATATTTTGATCAAATCAACGTAGTAGATTTGGTAAAAATACTGTTGATGCTTGTAGCCTCAAGGGTATTAATATTATTGTGGGGTTCACCTCAATACAGATACGAGGGTTACACCCCACAGCCTCCACAACAGTATATAGCTTTGTGCAGCATTCGAAAACATTTAATGATTGAAAGAGAAAGACAAATTTATTTCCAAACGGCGAAGTTCAGTTGTAACGGTAGTCCAACTCAGAACGGATTAGCAATCCATGGCTCAACGATCTTATGAATCGATTCCCAGAACTGCATAGCTATCGGTCGAAATCCCGATAAAGGTTTCAGACCATCATTGGTGATTCCGACACAACCTTTTAAATCAGAAAATGGTCCAAAATTGCTCGGACGGCTGAAATAAAAAACTCATTTTCGTTTCACTCGCAGTAATAAATGAACGTTGATGCCTTTGAATGCAACAGCAAACACACACACACATACCCCGTCTTCGCATAATCGGTGAACATTTTCGGAACAAACTTGAGAGCCGCCATCGTTCTCTGATTTATCGGATCATTTAGATTCGCCATTATGGCAGCATAATCATCAGGAAACATTGTCGAGCTGATCATTGAATGAACTCGTTTTAGAAAAAAAAACTCCTTTCAAAATGAGAAATCCGGTGGCTGTGAACTTACCGGAAAATGTACGGCAAGTCTTCCATGTGTGCCATTCCTTTGAGATGCGTAGCATTCCTCAACCGTTTTATTATGTTCATTTTCAAGTCCAAATCCATCCTGAAAATAAAGCTTTTAGACAGAGACGTGATGTTATGTAGACGTCCCAGGCGCTACATTATTATCTTCCTGATATCGATCGAATATATGTCAACAATGGATTGGCACTTTGATCGTCATCTTTTTGTAAAACTTGCGCTATCACTTACTCATAGCAATATGTTTCCGCTTCCGCTGAATGGACTTTCAATGCTTCGTACACGGGATAAGCAAAATTTGTGTCCGTTGTCATTTGGAAATAAATTTCTAACATCTCTTGAGTTGGCTCTAGTGTCCGATCGCCGAAATAAAATTTGTAAACTTCACCCACTGCCTGTTGGTATATCTGAGACGAGAAACATCCATTAACGCTAATTGAGAAGATGGGCAAAAATTCAATTATAAGACATGTGCACGTAACAACTTACAGTTGACTCTGCAGATATGGTCAATCCACTAAAAGGTAGCTCAATATTGGATTGGTTTTTCAGTAATTCGAGCCAAGTGAAAGCGTTGCTCGGATCCAAAGTTATCATGTTTTCCTGAGTAGATAGAAATTTGCTTTAAATTTTAGTCAAAACTAGTCTCGAGTTCTAGAACTCACTGCGCTTGTAACACCAAACATTGCCGGAACATTTATTTTTGTAGTTTTGTAAATCTCTTGTGGACGCTGCGTGAGGAATGGATTTTCGGCTTTCTCCACATCTTGCATTAAGTATTTAAGAAAAGATTTGTACTGTGAGAATGTGTGGTATGGTAGGTATCGCACATAACAGACAAACTTGCTTCAAATTGACGTTCAAGTTTAGCGATAAATATTTCATTTCAATTATAATTCACCTGACTTGCTCGTGTGCATGTTAATGATATCACATCTAATCCGCATATCAAAGATCAAGTGTTCAACTAACCTTCAACTACCGTCAGGAAAGGTACGTCACTCAATTCCAATGGATGCACATTAAATGACGGCGTCTTATTCCTAATCAGCTCGAGTGGCGCTTCCAACATAAATTTCAACACGTCTTGTCCGGTGGCTGCGGCGCCCAATCCATAGGCTTTTTTCAACATATCGACATGATCGTTAACCTCATTGTGTCCAAAACGTGTGAATGTCGACCCACTCATTGGAATTGCGCGCTTCATCAATTTTCTTGATTTTTCCGAGAGCATTTGCAAATGAACGGAAACTCCACCTGGTGACAATTTTGGTTTTAGGTCCTACAAGTTTTGTGTTCCATTTCGCTGAGAATTTACCGACACTTTCACCAAAGACGGTAATCTGATTCGGATCACCTCCAAAATTCTCAATATTTCGATGGGTCCATTCCAATGCCATTTGCTGATCCTTAAATCCCATATTGCCGGTGTATCCCTTAATGCCGAAGCTAACAAACCCCCACGGACCCAAACGATAATTGGACGTAACCAGAATTACATCATCGTCGACAATGAAATCCGGTCCATACCATTCATCAGTGAATGCACCACCGTGGATGAAAAACATGACGGCCTTTTTGGCATTGATCTTGTTGGATGACGTTACTGTTCGAAAATATGGATGAGAATTCACATACCGACGACACGCTTACAAATATATTACCAACCTGGCGTGTACACATTCAAGTGGAGGCAATCTTCACTCTGTACGTAATTGTTCGGAAACAGCTCGGCTTTACTGATGGACTGGCACGCATTTCCAAACTTATTCGCTTCAAGGATGCCTTTCCATGGTTGTTTGATTGGTTGTGGAGCCTAACGTGTGATGAAAAGTTGTTACAACACAGTTGAGTGAAGAGTCAAACAAAGTTGTTGGTTCTCAAAATCGGAAACTTGAACCGAAAGTCATGGAACAGATCGACGATAACTAGTCATAAAATAGGACAATACCCTGAATCTCAAATTGCCAATCGGTGGTTCAGCAAAGGGAATTCCTTTGTACGCAACATACTCCTTCTTTTGCACCAATGTTTTTAGCGATTCACCACGCACTTGACCCCTATCCGTGTTAACAGTTAAACTATCACCGTGCACTGCTATCACAAGCATTAGTAACTTCCAGAGCGAAAATAACCAAACGGTTAACATCATCTCATATAATCAATTCGAAAGCCGTCACAAACTATAAGCTAATGTCGCTTAACCAGACACCTTATATACAACTCATAAAGTCACGACTCTTATTTGATTAGTGCTGCGATTAGCGAATTGGTTACGCAACAAGATTGGCGTAACAGAAATTTAATCCGGAAAGGTTTTCCTAAACAATTATACCGATAAAATGAACGGCGCGATAACTAATTAGCGAAACTCTACTTTCTGATGAAACTTTCGAAATGATTATATTCAAGGTCAGGTCTGAATTATTAGTGTGCTTGTACACAACGATGTACGCGAAATACCCAAGTCCTGAACGTACCTGCCAACCTGCCAATGCATCGAAATACTAGATCCCATTGGCAGATCTGAACTATCTACATACATCGACAACCAAAATGAGCAAATTACCGTTGTCTGTATGTCTATAGCAAACGCACTCCAAGCACGTATGGTACCCTAAATAATAGAGTGCTGAAACTGGACAGTGTTTCATACAAATTTTGACACTTTTTCATGTAAATTAGTACTCTATTTGGCAGCTTGGAGTGCGTTGCGATAGCACATGATAAAGGACGAAAGTTGATTGACCCCACTTAGGCTTCTGATTTCTGCGCCAACTTCTGAAAGTTGCAATAAGCTAATTCCGATATTTGAGCGTATTCGAACATCATATAGTTTTGACTTGCATCACAGCGCTTACACGAACGTTTCCTTTTATTATGTTTTTATCGTGGTTTGGGACAAAATATAGCTCTAGGACATTCGAAATACGCTTGCGTTACGGTACGTCAGTAAAACATTTCAGCAAGAAAGTTTTAGAACAAAAATTTTAGTACAAGAAATCGCGTCATAAAGTGGCAGATGGAGATGATTCAGCTGTCTTTATACTAATTTCTACCTGGCAAAACATAATTTTTCTTCTCTTCTGAAACTTTCTTTAGCATTTTCCACTTGTGACGCAATTTTTGTACTAAAATTTGGGTCATAACAAGGCAACCCTCCAGCAAAGTCACAAAGTTTGTTTAAAATATTAGAGCGATTGAAATCGGACAGTGTACCTCGAGAATTTTAGAACACACGCTGGGAAAATTGGCCTCATTTTGGGTCAAAGGGAAGTCAAAACGTTGCTGTAAACAAACTTGCGTCACGGTGTTCCCTTGATGTACATCGCTCAATCAAATACTCAAACCAATCACTGTAATTTCGTTTTATTTTTTGAAATTCTAATTTTGTTACAAACAGCCAATTTCATATCACTTCTTCAACGCTATAACTTCTACCTGTTGAATGAATAATGGGTCCCATAACCTTTTCCAAGTAATCGTAGAACTCCAAGCATTTCGCTCTGCAAAGTAAAAAAATTTTCATTAAAACTCCGTGCAAGCCGTCCATCGGCTCTCAGGACACTCACTTTGAGTTGATATCGTTCCATGCACCCCATAAGATAATTCCGTCTGCGCCTGTTGATTTCATTGCCTTCACTGCACCAAGATGATCAGCCTGTAATTTATATGAATTTAAAATTCCGAGCGCTAGCAAGAAGATTTACCGACATGACATACCTCGCTCAAGTATTTCAAGGTATCTGTGAACTTATATCGATGGTAAGCCATTACTAAAGGCTTTGCGCTTCGCTTAACATTCCTCGATAGTCTCATTGACTCTTTAATACGACCGCGAACCATTGGTGCGCGATTACTGGCACTAGTTTTCTCTGTCATATAAACAGATGGAAAAATAATGTCGGATGCATCGTACAACCATTGAGAGCTGTAATATATTCAAAATGATGCGTTCAAGGACAATGTCTTTTTCATAGAACAATCACTCGACTTACCTATCATTTTCCACTTGAATATTTTTCTCGCAATTTTCAATGGCATTGTTTCGTCCGTTAAAACAGAACGGTAACCCATAGTATCCCCATCTAGCTCTCGGTCGTAATTTCTTAGCCAACAATAATGTTTCGAGAATGAACTGCTTTGCAGCTGTGGAGAACTGCCGTTTAGCTTCGTTTTCAACATCACTTTTCGACCAAAACGGGTGACTCTGTTTCACAAGTTTGATCGATAATTCTTTGTACGGCTGTAGGACACCGAAGTTTTGTCGATACACCGGACGCCATGATTCAAAGTCAATGACCGCCAATCCGCAGTTATCCCTGTCTGGTATCAGTTCGTCAACATTTTTTGCAAATGCTTCCAAATGTGCACGAAGGTTTCCCTTCTGTGGTACGCCACCATTTCGATAGAATAGGTCATTGGATGAAGAGTTTTTCAGTAGGGCTGGGAACAGTCCTGGATCGTATAAGATTGATATCTGTTCGCCTCTGCAACAGAAAAATAATTAATTTTGTATCCGAAGAAGATAATAACAAGTGAAGGAATGTGAAATTCGACATGTTTTTGATTTGAGAGTTGTTTGAGTTTGTACAAGAAATGATTCCGCATAAAATGGTTTAGCAAATGAAAATCAGGTTTTCACTTTCTAAATAAATGTTGTGTGAAGTAGTTACAAACCACAACTACACCAGAAGCATGTGGAATTTCATCTTTCCCTTCCTGTATGTACCATCAAAAGCTTTTAAAGTTTGAAAAAATATCTCAGATAGTCCAGGTTGATTTCTGTTTGTTCTAAGATCACATTAGTTTCCGCTTATTGTTGTCTTTTTGTCATAGATGTCGTTAACATAATATTGATACAAATTCAAGCTACAGAAATATGGAATTTATCGACTTTGAACTGCTGATCAACCATTCAAGAAGGGCATGATACGTTTGTCTATCATCTAAAAATTAAATCTATTACTTCCATTGATATCTTGCTTCATATGTTGAACTACAAATTTCGATGCAGAAAAGAACCCTCAACTTAGAACTTTGTTTATTTTCGTCACCGCTTTAGATAGCAAATGACTAGTCGTTCCTGAAAATAGTTGCAAATCCACTAATTGTATCAATGTTGTTGAAAAAAAGCTGAAGTGAGTCAAATTCATTGCTTTCAACCTCCTCTTGTCTACATTTTATAAACACGACGAAACTTTAAGAGGAAATTCGCTAAAACTTCCAACAATTTTAATCATTCCTGAGTTCAGAATAGATCGTTGACAAGCGTCTAGAATGATAGATCAGTTCGAAATCTCCTCTTCACCTAAATATAACTTTCTAAACGCGAAGTTGTATTGGAAAGATGAACAAAACGCGCATTCCTTGCTTCGATCAAGCACAGATTTTTTGGTGACGAACCTAATTGTGGACAATTGGTATTTTGCTGGATACCGTGTGTCGATTAGGATTACATAGAGAGAAAAGATGCAATTAATGTTTAATACATGACATATGTTCCTCACCAGTTAGTGACACTGTGTAGTGCATGATTTCAGGAATCCGGTTAAATAATTAGTTTTTCAATTAGGCCAATATCTGTCGTGCGATAAGAGTTCAAAATTATGAGGTGAGCAATGTAAAAAAAAATTTTTCCAAGGTCTTATCGCTCGGCGGGTATTGGTGCGATTGAAATACTAGTTACGCTTCCATCAGAGTCCTGAGATCATGCAATACACACTGGCACACGTTTTTGACCACCCAGCAGCAAATCGAAGGTGTATCGAGAAACACAAAATCTTCTACTTTAAACATGTCCAACGATTCAATTGCTACCATCATTTCCACCGAAACTGCAGTTGGTTTTTGGAAAATTGTTCTTGCACTTTAAGTCACATATTTTGAAGGAGAAAAAAACCATTAAAAGCCCAAGTTGAGTTTATAGAAAACGATGCCTAAATGTCCATAGTGGACAACTAAATACCCTTTGAGATCACCAGCACAGCGTCTCGATGAAAATCTACTTTATTTGAAAACAGTGTGTCAAGTGCCGAATTCTAAGGATCCTCTGGATGGATCCTATTTGACCGGCAAGGATTAGAAGAACTTAACCGTAGCTTTCTAATGAAAGTTGTGGAAATGGTGAAAATGGCATTACAATTTCTGAATTTCCGTCACACTTTTTGAGGAAACACTAACCACACGTTCTCGGTTTCAAAATAGCAAAACAGTTTCGTTCATCACAAATCGGCAATGAGCCCAATCTTATGTACGAATCAACATGTGAGTACCTGCACTATCAGTAAATTAGTAAAGTCAAAAATATGTAACACCATAACTGACGAAATTAAGAACTCATCCGTGTTGATTCCTTATTTACCAATTTACTACAAACTCAAATCAACTGTGATGCAATGTTTCCAATGTGAGGAAATTGATAAGCCGCAACTCAAAACAAAATATTTCCGCACAAGAAGAAAGAAAGAAAATAAACTTTGAAGAAAAAAATGCGAGAATGAGCAATTGGAAGAACTGCAAACCTTTTTCAGATAGCATCGCATGTTATGGTCACTTATTTATCTATTACTATTACTATGTTGTTTACGTCCCCAATTGTGCAATAAATAGCAAGTTCGCTTCTACTGCATTCAATATCATGGCTCTCTGATTGCATGTTTTCCATTGAATTCGGTCATAATTATAACACTTTCCTTCATCGAACGTTATGTGCTGTATCATTCAAATTTGTGTTGAATGTTAAATCAATTAAAAAAAAAAGAGAGACACAAAGTGATAATGGAAGCACGAAATTCACAAATCGATTCATCATATATTGGCTCGTTGATGAACAGTTTTTTTTCTTCTTTTTAAATGTGAAGATCAACACTTAGCATTGAACAACTAACCTGAAGTTGTCGTCAGCATTCTGTTTGATTCCATACTTTTCCGTTACGTTCAAGAGCGGTAACTTATGTTTGTGGCTGCATGCATACGACGGTATATTCCAATAGGAAGTGAATTCTCTGTCAAGAATAAACCAACAAAAAATCGTTGTCTTCAATTTAAAGGAAAAAAAAACATTTTTTTTCGTTCACTCACTTTGCCCATATCTCTGATAACAGCATTGCGCATACCGTTGCAATGATATTTAAATAATTTATGAACATGATAATCTAATGCAATTACAACAAATGCAAACGTACAACAATACACAACGAAAATTTTCGCGAAAAAAAGTCCGTTTCTCAATAGTTTTTCGTCTTATTCAAACAATCAAAGCTACAAAATCACTGCTGCTGCTGCTGCTGCTTACAACGAATTTCCACGATGGATTAAAATGTGAAATTGTCTGTTTGGTATATATATTGTGTCTATTTGTGCAGACCGATGTTAAACAACCTAACAAACAATATTCGTTCGTTTTGTATGAAAAAAAACAATATCAAGAAGTTGAATAACAACAACACCGCGCTGGTGTGCAATCGCGACTTTCAACAGTGAATGGCTTTTTTTCTAAATGTTAAATGGCGAAAAGCTCTTCGCTCATTGTTTGGCTTTTTTTTAAATATTCTGTTTATACTCAAGAATAAAAATGTTTTTGTTATTGTTGTACTTGTCGAGTACTCACTCAGCAATAAGAAATATTTTTTTATTCGCGACATTTTATATCAATTTCGTTGATAAAGTAGCAATAGGCAGAAAATTAGAGGTACAAATCACCAAAGTTCAACTCACAATACAACCAACAAGACGACGACGACGACGACGCCGCTTCGTGTTTCAAAGGTAAATGGGGAAAATTTTTGAGACCCGTACGATGTACAATGTACGAGGGTCTTATGGTTTCACTGTTATGTTTGTAACTCGTCGCATTTGAATCCTTGAGTAAGGACAAACCTTCTGTGGTCACCTCTAGATGCCAAATCAGCAATCCGTCTATCTATCCAAGGAGAGGATAAGTACGCTCGAATTAGTGCTATTTTCGAGGCCTAGTTGGACTTTCTCGGGTAGTATTACTCGTTCAAAGTTGACATATGATGACAAATGAAAGGTACTGACTGCACCAATAGGGTGGGTCGATTTACAAAAATTCACTGTCCTCTTCTCATAATCCTGTCAAAACGACATGATGTTGTCATTCCGATGTTGAGAAAGAACGAGGCCCTGCGCCTCTGGCTTCCATAAAACTTTCATAAAAATTGTTGTACGTACACCAGTACAAGTGTGGTAAAGTGTTGTCTGTACAACACCACTGTAGGGTGGCTAGAGCTCCCTTTTTATTGAACAAGATTACTGCAATAAGCCAGGAAAAAAAAGTTCGACAAAATCTTATAGCGGGTTCGGAAGTTAGAGCCTACAGAGTTCAAGTCGAGCTACTCGGCCACATAGTGAAGGTGGGATGTTTGTGGATACGTCAAGGAAATTTCATCCGATTTCCGTAAATTGTTTTCGTCTTAAAGGTAATGACAACCGTAAATTGGCAATATTGTTTTCGATGATGGTCGAGAGTCGCCATTTTCGATTTTAGTGTTTTTTTTAAATGTATTTCATTCGATTTTCGTAAATTTGTTTCGTTTAAAAAAAGGTTTTTGGTGACCTTAGAGAATGGATTTTTGGGTTTTTTTTGCTCATAGATGGAGTAAACTTCACCTGATTTTGATGGACTATTTCCAGAATTCAATTTTCAAACCATACTTAGTAGTACGAAGTTGGTACGATACTTTCGAAATTGCTGTGAGCAATTTTACCAAGAGATGAGTTTACATGATTTTGAGATGCCTTTCATGAAGCAGCACACTACTCGTACGGGCCCACCATACGTTTTTTTCGTATTCTAATGTTTTCTGTGAATTAAGTTACCTTGTATTGGTTCAAGGACTTTTCATTACGAAAAAAAACTATTTTATTTCAAATTGAAATATGAAAGAGTTTTCTATATTTTATATCTAGTTAGAGTTCTTCGTTCAAATTACATAGTTTATTGAATAGCACACAATAAATGAATATTATTACATACTTTGATTAAAGTAATTAATTGGTGTCTTCATGCCACTTAGTGTTCTAATTGACACACTTGGTTAAAGATGTAGAGAAAGCAATTTGCTTTTTTCATAACGGCATATGCGACCACGGAAATGTCAGAATACAAGATTTAAGAAAGAAGATTACACCGGAACAAGTTTGAGCTATAGAAAAGGTCATTGTCAACCAAACTAATTAAATGACCTGATTTTACTTGAATCTTGAATAAATTTTTTTTAGCCTGACCCGACTCGACCTGTTTCAAAAATTGTTATGACAATGTATCCACTTATCTGGCTTCTTTGATCGCTAAGTGGAGGTTTCGTATTTTTTAAACTAAAGATGCGACTAGTCTCAATAGATCATTTTTCTTTTGGGCTGTCACAGTGTCAGTGTCACACTAGTAAAAGCACTTAGAAAAGTAGGTAGTTATGTCCTGTGTCTTTGGTTGACAATTGAGAAGAAGATTAGGTGTAGCTCTGAGAATTCAGTCATTTCTAACCTTTTCTTAATATTCAATCTCTTAAAGAATGCCCATTTAGAAATTGTAATGATGAACTTTCAATGAACGTTTGCCTGTGATTTTCTCTCTCCAAAGTTAGTTGTTAACCAATTCAAGCTACTAAGCCAGTGCTTAATAATTGGGAATTTCAATTTCCAAAAACAAGCCCTGATATAAACTGAAGAATGGCAAGTTTCCAAGGTATCATATTAAATCTATAAAATTCGGTGAACTCCACTCATTGTGCATAGCATTTGATGTATATATGACAGGCTGCACTCCTAGACCCTTCGAAGACAAGAAGAAAATCAAAAACAAATTCAATTTGAATGTTTTTCAATCACGCAAGCATGTTTTTCTAAACAGTAATTTAAATCCAAAGGGTGAAACAGGGTGAGTCACACTAAAGATGCTATGAACGAAACTATGATAGAAGTATACAAATTAGATAATGCCTTCTAGGCGGTAAAGTTTGTAATCATCAATTTCTACTGTTGATTTGTCCCATGGATATTTTTAAAATAAACCGGTGATACAAAATACACTTCAATGACACGAAGAACCGTTTCCATTATTCGTTCCACTCAACAAAGAAGGATTTTTGCTAGTCCGGACACTCGTTTTACCTAAAACTTTGCCTTTAGTTCATGTTGTTGGGATGATTAGTAAACGATGAAATAAAAAAGTACAAAAAAAAGATAAGAAAATTGAATTTGGAGGTATTCAAATCGAAACCGCAGATTATCAAAATTGTTTTTCTTTTGCGAAATTTATATCTGCATTTTTGGTTTGTTTGTTTATCTGTCTTCAGTTTATTGCGATGAATTGTTTACGAAATGGTCTATCGTAAGGTGCAATTGTAAGTTTTTATTAATCAACGCAAAACCAATTATGACGCGATTTCTACCTAGCCGCCACAAATTTGACTGAGGTCGTTCGTGGCCAAGATAACAATAAATAAGTCTGGGTTACCCGGTAGAGAGTTGTATGTTTGGCCGCGGTTTCAATAGAATATCAGGAAAAAGTGTAAAATCAAAATATTGAGTCGGTTAACTCGTGGTTTTATATAGGCGCAACTGCATGGGCTTATATTTGAACAGTTTCATTAAAATATAGTCGGTACATTTTAGAGACTTTAACCGTAGGACAATTTTTTGCCGATTAAAAATAACTTACAAAAACCAGGGAATGTATATTAGAGGGTATCGCCGAATGAAAATTTTCCATATAAAAAATTAGCAGAAAATTTGTATTTAAAATGATCGGTGGCGCTGCAATTTTTGTTTGAAGTGAAACGGCAACATCAAGTAGCTATAAACTTTTTAATAGTGACGTTATATTTCACAAGAGAAATGGTGGCTGCACCGGTCATTTTAGATATAAATTTTATGCTGTTACGTTTGTATGAATCGGCGATACCCTCTGAGATACATTCCCTGGGCAAAACTAGCTTAGAAATGTTTACCTGATTTGGTTCGTTTTTCCGTTTCTTCAACCCGATTAATTTTTCACATGAACTAAATTATTGACCTTCAGAGTACTAGATTGAGTAAACACAGGAAGATGCGGGAAATTACAAATTATTGACATTAATTCGACAAAGTTTCGTTTGGACAAAACTATTACTTTCTACTACAAACTCTTCATAAAACTAAAAATTATAAAAAACTACAACATTTCTGGCCCCAACGTGTGCAGCATCAAGCCTCATAGAAAGTAAACTTTAAATTTCATCCTCCGCTAACGAAACAATCAACGCCGGGCAAATATTGTAAAAACGAATTGAACACGAATTGACGAGTGGGCCCGAAACGCTTTACGATCTTCTGCTATGTAAGTGACTTCAAAAACTGCAGAAGCACACATCTTTTTGTCCTATAGTCATGTGAAATGAAGATGTTTTCTAAGGAAATGTATAGTATTTCATTCCTTTCAGAAACGGTTAGTCATCTGTTATCGACTCTGCGTAGTATTCCCTTATATAACAAAGACGTATGTTGTAACAAATGAAGTAAAAGAATCAAACAGAACTGAATTCTTCAAACAATTGAAGTAACAGATTTTCCGAATATTTTTGTGACACGTCTACCGTTGCGAAACAGAGCATTTATTGTGGGTTTAGAATCGTTTCTAGCGCAGGTTGTCTAGATCTTCAACTAATTTTTTTCTTTAAAATAGATTCATTTAGTCATATGTTT
>JANTFA010109890.1:0-12785 GCA_026413405.1 Phytosciara flavipes | reverse complement strand
GTCGCACAGCTTACCACTGAGAACTATAAAAGCAGTTTGGTATGAACGGATCTCAAAGAGATTCAGCGAAGTTAGTACAAAATAACGATCCGAATGTTTGTATTGCTGGTTACTGTGCAATCAATAACTAGACGTGTTGTATTGTCTGTGTGTGATAACCGGTGAATGAAACCATTTTGTGGATTCAGTTTCATCAATCAGTTCTTTGAAAGGTGATTATATCTGGTTCTTGTATTGCGATTAATTTTGTTGAGTTATTGATGAAAGTGTCTACAAGGAAGTCACAGGAACTGGTTTTGTATAAGACTTTAGGTACTAGATCCACTTCATTCAAAACGGTATTTTGACACCCGGCTGCATTCTATGTGGCAAATTGTTATTTTAATAAAGGAGGCAACAAGACGACATAATTGAAAGTATTGCCGATGATTAAAACATGCGGTTCTGTCTTTGTTTTGGTCGGTATTTTTAACGCACAGCTTCCTCTAAATTCTTAAAAACAATGAAAATGTCTCGTTTAGTTTATTAACGTTTTGTCTCTACTCATACCTTAATCCTTGATCCATAAGCCCTAATACTTTTAAGTTCTTTACAACAACCCGTAACACTAATCATTTTTCCTTTTCAAATCTTTTCAGAAAGCATAACCGATCCAACACCGAATGCTTAAAAGAGAAAAAATCGAACGAAAAACATAGGAAATTCAACTTGGATACCAAGAGCGTCACATCCCTTCAGTGTTTCTTGGCATTGAAAACTAAGCTTTAAACGAATTGCTAGAATTACAACACAAACACACATACACTCACACACAAAAAGGGAAAACAAAATAAATTTGCACAAAATGACAATGAGTACAAATAACTGTGAAAGTATGACCTCATACTTCGCCAACTCATACATGGGTTCCGATATGCATGGTCACTATCCTAACGGTGACCATTTGGATGGCAATCAACAAATGCATCACTATAGTCAAAATCCAAATCAGGCGAATATGCCACCATATCCCCGATTTCCACCGTACGACAGAATGGGTTATTACAATCAAAATATGGACCAAACGGGATATTCGAGGCCGGACAGTCCGTCCAGCCAGGTGGGAATGCCACAGCAGCCAAATGGAACTCAAATAGGACCTCAGACAAATCAACAACAGCCAGTTGTTTATGCTAGTTGTAAGCTACAGGCTGCTGTTGGTGGATTAGGAATGAGCGCTGAAAGCGGTTCACCCCCATTGGAACAAATGGGATCACATCATATGACATCACAAATGACAATACCTCATCATATGGGCCATGCACAGAGTCAGGTAATGGATTTAAGCGACACAATTGTTTAGATTGGACTCAATGCAACTAAAATTATTTGATACAAGCAGGTACATCAAACGTCACAACATATGGGTATGTATGGACAAACTGGTGGTGGGCCACCGGTAGCCACACCACAAGGTATGATTCATCAGCAACCTCCACAAATGCATCAAGGACAACCTCAACCACCACCAAATAGTCAAAATAATCAGTCATCGTTACCATCACCTCTATACCCTTGGATGCGAAGTCAGTTTGGTAAGCAAAATTAACTCAATGTAAACTTTCTTTTATTACACATCCGCGCACAAAGTAAATACGTTCGGTTGGATTATAGCTCCATTGAGGAAATAACTTATATAAATGGAAACGTATACCGATCTTGTAGTAAGACGATTTGACTAATTTATTCAAAAGCTAAAGTTTTGGAAAAGTTTTTTTTTTCCTTCGTAAAGTACACACATATTATCTACCAAGTTACTATAACTTCAGTTAAGCGTAACACTTTGTAGTTTTTTCTCTCTCTCTTTTTTCGGTTCGCATTTAAGGTAGAATATGCGAGTTGCGGGAAAGCTCATTCTCAGTGAAATCATGAATACAAAAAATGCAACCGGAATGATTATTGAATAATTGGGTTAACAGTTTCGCTTTTATTGTCAAACTTTTGGGCATCATTTGTGGTCGTCATCAGGGCTAAACTAACGTTCAAAATTTTCAAAGCTTTCTTTGTAATATTAGAAAAATTGGTTTCTATGCGTAATGAGTAGGACAAAGTTAGTTGAGGCGAGGTGAAGGTTCGATGGTTCACAATAGCCATTTCTACGTAGTCGTAAAGCCTTCTATAGTACTTTTCGCACAATAAAATAAATGCCGTCAACCTCAACCACCAATTGCTTTTTTTGGTCTGGCGGATCACGGTTGAATAGAAAATAGTATCAAGTGGCGCTAGAATACGCATGTCTTATGATGTTTAATGGCCCTGCCACACAATATGAACAAAATGTTAAATTTCGATGCATTTTGACAGAAACGCCACGCCATTGGTGGAAAGTTGAAATCGATCCAACCAGCGTAGCGCCACTCGTTATCATTTCGCTGTGGTCGAGGCAGTTCTATTGTCGAAATAAGAATCTCAAAATCAATTCTTTGTTATAGAATTAGAGTTTTCAACGTAGTTCATTTCAAACATCAGCGTCATCTCTTGGCAGTTCCGTTCTACTTTCTAGTATGCTTCAGTTTAATATGAGAATTTTCCAATATTTGAAAGACGTGTAGAAGAAATAGAGCAGACGGATTACGATGAATTTCACTGAAACTGAGAAAATCATTTTTTCACTGGCTGAGTAGTGATCAGTGTTATAACGATTATAAGCGAGCAATTCAAAATTGGTTCCGATAAAAATCAGGAAATTTCACCAAAAGCGAAGGCTGTCAGAGCGAAGCGAGTGCCGTAAAATTGATCGAGTTCTTCTTTTTCTTTCTCAGCCTAACGATGTTACTCATCAAACGTTTTTGTTAAAAACAGACCATTTTTTACATTCATTGTTGAATGTAGGCCTACCCGATTTTCTTCCATCTCGTCTAAGTCCTTTTCTCTTAGGAATTTTGTGATTCCGTTCGTCCACCTTTCCGGTGGTCTGCCTATATAGATCTTGTGTAAGATGGTCTCCAGTCCATGATTGCTTTGGTTCAACGACCATCTGTCTCGCGCAACTCAAATTTAGAGATGCTACTCTTTCCATGACATCGATCGAGTTGGAATTTAATTATTTCAACCAGAGATGTAGTACACGAACCAATAAAGTGACCGTTTTAGTGACAAAAATCCCGTTCATCCCGTGGGAGAGAAAAACAACTGAAGACAAAACGTGAACAATAGTTCTTTATGTAACTCAGACATTGATAAATGGTGCATTCCACAGTTCCCTACGCTTACACAGAATTTCACAATTTTACAAAAAAACAAAGGATTTCTATTTAAATTCTTCTTAACTTTTACAAATTCTGAAAATGTAGTGCAGCGAACTATGGAATGAGTCAAATGCATTTTTGTCACTAGATGTGTAGATTGTCACTCGAGGTCGTAGGTTGAGCGGGACAAAACATACCGAATGATCAGAAAATCATTTATCATCAAGTAGCATAAAATAATACAAACTAAAATCGTCGAATCAGTGGAAATCTATCAAAATACAACAATCAAATCCTTTGTTATCGACAAACAAATTCGAATTGCCTTTCCTGCATCGCTTTCAAGAAAAGCTTCTTTCCGTTTCTTTTTATTTCAATAATGTCAATAGGTGGAGTGGAGATAGCTTCTTTTATTCATATTTGAAAATGTTGAAAGGTTAACGTTTTTCAGATTCTTATGGGTATATTCTTATTAGAAATTAAATGGCATTTATGTTGTGCCGTTCTTCCGTACTCAGATATTATGTATGTTGTTACGGTCTGCATGTGATCATGATTCTTGAACGATTCGCTGAATTTTAAAAGGAAGGGTATTAGAATGAAATGATTTCGTAACGTTTCATATACGTTGACTATGTGAGTGAGCATTATTAGGTTAATATGCTCACGTTATACAAAATAAATATCAAAAGGTTTCGGTGGAATGTCTGTCTAAGCTGTCCTTCGATTTTGTTTGAAGTGAATTTCCATTGCGATGTAGATTTAAGGAAATCCGCGGCATTTTTCAATGTTCGTAAATGTGCACTACCCACAGCCAGCGTCTTTTATGATGATTTTGTGATTTTCACATTTCGAATGTGGAAAATATTGGATTCGTGAAAATTTTTTGTAAGAGTTCATCTACACGCCAAAAAATTATTATTTGATTCGTTGAGTCTAGAAATATACACGAAAAATGTTGTACTTATGTCGGACATTAGCGTACGACATTGCCGTGAATTCTCTTGGTGTAACTGGAAGTGACGATTTCGTTTTTGTATATATTTTCTTGACGGAAAAAGTCCTTGAATAACAGTTAAGATATGCTAATCGGCTTATGGTCAAATGATAGGCCGCCGCCGCTAAGGCTTTGAGTCGGCTAAAGAGGACGTCATCAGCTGCCGCCGAGAGAAATAAACATGAATAATATAGATGACAATCGCAATGGTATAAACGAAATTGAATCCTCACTCAAATATCGTCATTCATTTATTGACGATTTGAAGATCCAATTCCAAATTTCGCTCGCGCTTTTAGGACTTTCGCGCGAGTTTTTTTACGTTCACCTCGGAATTTCGCTCCAATTTTGAGTTGTGACTTCAAGCTGTGACGTTGTAGAGAACTAAATTAGATGGGTTGCAATGCCATTACGATCGCTGTTTTGAAGTGAATGACCAGCCGAATTCTTCACTGACTGCTGAAACTGGACGCCGGTAGATTTTTTTATGGCTAAGCTGATTTTGTCGCCGGACGCAGCTCTTTTCATTCAGTTAGACGTACGTCGCCGACGATTTTCCTCGACTCTAGCATAGAGCATAAGTCAAAAATATTTACATTTTCATATGTCAACTGTCATGGGACACTTCTAGGAATTATAGGGGTTCTAGGAACAAAGAAATGGTCTTGTTTAGGTCGTTTGAAAATAGATTTGTTAACATGAGTCTTTGATTTAAATTGCAAGTTGGTAGCTTCAGCACACAATTGCAAAGCAAAACTGATGGAACTCACCCATAAAGTACTACAACACTGCAGCAGACACACTTTAAAATAAATCCTCTGCATTTCATATTCTCCATAATATAGCCAGGGAAAAAAAGAGAACGAAACGGGTGATATTCAAACTGCAATTTAATTAACAAACGTAAAATGAATTTTGTCACACTTTCAGAAATATGCAACTTTGTATATTGTACATGATATGATCTCAAAATAAATTTAAATGTCTAGCAAGGTTCTCAGGAAATAACGAAAGTTCCTGAAATAGGAAATGTAATTTGTATAACGAACGAAAAGTGGAAAAATGTTTTTCAATAGCAATTATAGCATTGGAAGGGTTTTCCCTTTGAGGAAATGAGAGCAGAAAAGGATGGCAATAGAACGCCGTAATGAAAAATCTCATCTGGATTGAAAACGGCATAAATTCAAATAACCAAGCTAATGCAACACAATTAAATTAGTTGTCACATTGCTGGTTACTCCGTTGAGCAAAACACTTTTGCTGTGGATGGTTGATATTTTTCGTTTGTTTTAATGGAAAAGAAAGGGTGATGATATCTACATCCACCGGAGCTGCCATATTCCACTTGACATTATTACCATTATTTGACGCAAAATATTTTTCGAAAATTTTTTAATCATGAAATATTCCAGTCACATAAATAAAATTCAAAAAACTTTCTACGGAAATATGTATTTCGGTGGATGTTTTGCGTATTGTTGTTTTGCTTTTGCTCCGGGATATTCTCTGTGCGCTTATGCAATTCCCTTAGAACGTTGCCCACTTTTTTCTGTTGTTGTTGTTGTTCTCGTTGCCTGTGTCATATTACTTTTAATTATCTCCGGATGGTATGAATGTTGTTCAACCAAAATTTTAGCATGGAAAATAATATGTTTGCCGAGCTGTTGGTGTGCCTTTGTTACATTTTCTATTAAGGTCACCCAGAAAGTGCTTCACGATGTTCAACCATTAGAATTGGTTTTAAAAATGGTCATCTACATCGTTTCATAATTCATGCACGATTCTAATTTTTTTTTTGTCAAGACCAGATTCGCAGAAGTAGATTCGCTGTTTGGTGCTTGCTAAAATGTGATTTGCACATTTCGTTTCAATGTTAAGACCGGAACGAATTGAGAGCTTTTGAAACTTGAAAAGTCAATCATTTGATGATTTTTCAGATTTCTTGTCAACAATTGTTTTTGTTCAAAAATGTTTATTTGTGCCAGCACTTCTTCGTGATGTAGTTGACGGTATCTACCTTTGGACAGGAGAAACATATGACGTCCTATTCTACGGAGAGAGGGGTGAGTTTGAAAAACCTGACACGCCATGTTATAAGTATAGGAAAATGGAAGACGCTAGGGGAGAGGGGTCAAAAATTCCCAAAAAGTATAGGACGTATTTTATAAACCATAGATGACCATATTGCGGTAGTTTTCATGCCTCTCGTAAAACTTTTGTGGTTGCATCCCTCGCATTCCCGCATTCGGCTCCCCACCAAAGTAAAAATCTCCAAATCAATTCGTAATCTACTGTCGGGACTTCTTTGAATTTGCGATGACTATCGAGGACTTAATTGGAACCAGAAAATAAAGAAAATTTTATCTAAGAAAATTTCCGATTGTCCAGAGTGTCCACGTGTCTAGAGCCACGGGCACATTGCTCATCACCGAACAGCCCGAACACAAAGAATACGTAAAGATTTACGAACTATTTTGACTGCAGGTGGTCCGATAATTTTAGGTTCGAATCATAAACACGCAAATTACATTGCAAAAACTTGTATCGTCTTGCCATCATCTGCGTCAACGAAATTGAAACGTTTGTTCCACCGGGGCTTTGGAAATTCCATCTACACCACGGTTATCTTTTTGTAGAAAAATTTCCTCGAAATTTCCAGAGTAATATTTGTGAATCAAAAATCAATAATTAATTGGAATTGAGCCGTTTATTCAACGGGTCTATCACTTCTTTTGTCAAATTATTTTCAAAATATCGATTTTGAATCTGGTACTTCAATTCTTTGAACATACATTCGCTATTTATAAAGACCGAATTAGCCGTCAATTTCCATTCATTTGTTGTTTGTCGTATCGATAACAGATGTATACTCTGTAACAGGTTGCCAATCTTAATACGCTCTGTTAACTTTGATGCAAGTTATAGCTCTAAATGTTAAAAGTGCACATCTAATAATGTGGAACCGGTCAGAAAACCGTGAACAAAATAGTGTTCTTAGCATACTAATGCAAGACTGCAAAAAATAGAATTCAGATCGTTGGTAAAAATACACAATCCTGAACTGGAGCCATCGTCATCGGCACACGGAAGTAATTTCAAACGTTGAGATTTCTTTTTGAAATTAATTTTCACTTCAAATCAATGCACAAGGTAAAAACAAAACAAAAGTACACCAATCTCTATTCATTCGTTGCTCCCTGTTGCTAGAAATGTATACGACAAATAATACAACAAAAATTACCTTCTGTTTGGTAAAAACCTATTCAACACCATGGGTATCTTCTTTTTGTTATTCATTTGCATGTTTGTTATGCAAAATTAGATCACCAGGAAAAGGTCATAAATTTTACGACTTGTGTGTCAAGAAGATGCTTTAAATCTTTATACCGTCGCTATTGTTCTAAATTTCCAAATTTATCACTGGCAATAAATAACCAGAATTTCTTTAACAATTTTATTGTGTCGTTCGGTGTGTGTAGACCTAAAATCTGGCGATGAAAAGAGATTCTTTTTTCTTCTTCTTCTTACTCTGAAACTAAAAACACGCAACAAAATATTGTTTGCAAAAATCTATTGCAAAGTACTTGTTGGTAACGTAGAACATTGTGTACACATTGATCTAATTTAAAAAATTTTGGATTCTTTTTTGAGCGTGTATGCTTGTTAAGAATTCTGGAACACAGCAGAAGTTAATGCTAGAAAAACTTCCATCCATTTAAATGTCCGTCTTTTTTTTGTTGGTTTCTCTATCTCCCGTTCCCTCTCTCTTGTTTCTTCTTGTCAAATGTAGCAACGGTTGTTGTAGTTTTTATCATCTCGCAAATTGTTCTTTGTCGGTATTTATATTTCGTTTTCCCAGTTGGAAAAGTTTCATTAAGGGAGTGCTCGAAAGAAATAAAAATGAAATCAGTTCATTTAGTTGCTTCATATTGTATGTTTACATAGAAAACAAACCGAAGAAAAACATAAAACCGAGAGAGCATATCTCAAGTAGAGTTGATAAAAATCACTTAGACTGTGACGATATATAAAACTGTACTTAAGTCTAACATCTGTCATGCAAAAGTCGGCTATGAATCGTCCGACAAAAAAAAATCTAAATCTCTCGTAATGTTAACACTTTTTTTTCAATTGGATCGGTATGGACTTGATTAATTTTTCTTCAAATTAAACTGAAGGGACCCCATTTACGCGCCTCAACGATATGAAATTATGCTCATTTACATGAATCAAGAATGTGTAGTCTATTTTAAGATGGAATCGTAACCACTACAGCAATAGCACTGCGACGGAATTAAGAGTTAAATTCGAAGTCTTATTGCTTTAACCCTTAGTTAATGAATTGATCTTGCTAATGTAAACTCCTTTAAACAATGAATACAGAATGACTCTTATTGAATTGGCGCATTGACATTGTTTTAACACGGAATAGCACTGAAAGACCAAAGTATTATACTCCTCTTCCATCACAACCATCCCTCTGATTAAAATTGAAACTTCGATTACGTAATGGACCTGGTTTTGGGAAGACCAGGTTAATCCAATCAAGAACGACGGATACACTGATCCTTTCTTCATCTTCGAATTCGAGTCACTTGAACTGTCCGTTTTTTCATTATAGTTCTGTCTAATGTAGCAAGTCCTATTTACAACACTTCAAAGAGTGTAACAATATAACTGCCTAAAACCTGCGTTCGAAGATAAAACGACCCACTAGCTAGGAGCCAGAAGTCATCGCTTATTTATGTCTGTAGCAGATGCGTTTTCGTTTCTATATGGCGAAACTGTCAATTTTGATTCAATACTTGATAGTGCAATTACGTCACTGCTTCCAAAATAATGTTATGATGAGCGGGAGAGTTACATTCAGAGTCTAGGGCGGGGTATGTAGTCCTAATAGTCAAAACAAGAATTTGGGAGCAGTTACGTACACTGTGCTTTACATGCTTTTGTTTGTAAAATCTTTTCCTCTATTACCGGCAACACATTTTGGCTATTTTTGACAGCACTAATTACAACTCATTTCTCAAGTATGTCGTCGGGGTCGTTGTTCGTTGTGTTGAGCACAAATACCCTAAAAGATTCGAAAATAGTATTTTGAAACTGTTTTGATCAAATAAAGTAATTGACCCGATAAAAATAATGTTGGTTTGCTCTCTGTCTTCAGGGATACTTTCTTCCCTGTCGTGGTGTCGTAGTTCTTTCGTGGAATCGGCTTTCGATGTTTTTCTTCCTTTTTACGATCCTCAAACTTCAAGAAGAATATTCATTTCGCAAAATTGAAAATTTTGTCACTTTACTTTTGTCACTTTTGACTTTTGTCACGTTCTTATCAGCAAAGCATACAGTTATCGGTGTCGTTTACCTATGAAAGCAAAGACAAGGTGTGGCCAATCGTTTGAATTTGTATGGGCCGGACGACATGCGGAGGATTTTGCAAGAGATTTTCAATTTTCACATCGAACGAACTCATGTTTGTAAAAAAAAATCCTAAATAAATTTGAAGTCGAGGGTTGAATCACCTCTTGAGTCAAATTACTAAAACCGAATAAATAAGTCTGAGTTGGTCTGAACGGTTGAAGACCGTATGGTTTCGTCTCAAGCAAATAACGAAAATTTAAACCGAGCATCTGAGAGGGCGGCAAATGCCATTCAGTCTCATTTAGTTCAATGGAGAGCGACGCCCCTCGCTTGAAGGATGAATTGGTTCGACGCCACAAAATGCAAAATCTGTTTATCCTGCGGCTTGTTCGACTTTATTCTGCTGATTGTCTGAGATTTTTGTAGCAAAATCAACGAAATATTACTAAGTGTAATAAAATACATCAAATGGTTGATGAACTGTTGCACCTACAGGTCAAATACTCTCTTGACTCGTTATCTATCTCCGCTATGTTAATTTAAAAATAGAAAAAAATTTGTAGCTTTTCCTGTACTCAGGTATCGTTTATGAAGCGTTTGACGTAAGAATAAAATTAGATAATTAAACATTTATACAAAGAGTGTCTGTCATTCCCGTTGCCGAAGAATTCTCACACACAGACCATTATTTATCAGATGTGAACTGAAAAAACAATATGACTCAACGCTATTATCTTCATTTCCCATACTTATCTCGCTAACACTCCAACCATATATTCAAATTAATTAATTTATCTAGAAAAAAAAAATTCCGAAAATAAATTTTCGGCTCAACAGCGAGAAAAAAAATGTGTAAATCACTTGGCCGCATTTTGGTCGAGTTTACACTGGCAATATAACCAGTAGAATTACAAAGCACGTTCGTTTCTCTTTGGCGGCCATAAATTTATTGCGATGCTCAACAATATTTGCAACAAGTTGCTCGTTCCAGACATCTTGATATACTAAAGAGCTTTTGGTTAGATGATAACTACCCCTTGCATATGAATGGAATTATATCAACATTTTGGTTTTATGTATTTTAAATTGTGTGTATTTATGTTTATTGCTTTCATGGTTTTATTGTGTACTGTGTGTACGGTGTGTACCTATGCTATTAAATCAACGGTTGAAATATTAATTTGCAATTATGAAATTAATTGATTTATTATAGCTTTCGAGGAGTCGTCTAGGAGGGAACCGAATAATTTAAGGGTTGAATTGAAAAGGTTGTCGCTGTATGGACATGGACAATCACTTTTCGGCATAAACATTTTACGCTTTATTATAATATTAATGACAATTCGTTTTATCAAATGTCGGGTTTTGAGGGGTCGTCCGTTTGAATATGTCTTCATTCGGTAAATGGTGTGACAATTTTCGCAAGAAAAAAAAACGACCGTCGGAGAAACTATCAAAACCACCACGCGTCGGTCGGAATGTTATTTGTGGTGCTTTTCGGTTTTTTACATTCGAAGCCCTCGACACAGTGAAAATGACTTCTTTTTTCGTCGACTGAAACGACTAAGTAAAGGTCAACCAATTTGTACAATTTGTTGTTAAAGCAGTCTTGATCGTCTCTCATTGCTATCGTCGCTTAATGTGCCGTGCATATTTATTTATAAAATTGATTTATCGGTTTATAGGTAGCTGTTAAACAATATGTCGTAAATCACTACCATAAATTGCAATTTTTGTTCGGTTTCTTTGGACTGGGTGTTCTGTCTCGTCGAAAAGAATAAGTTACTGGTGCCCGAGAAAAGTGTGTTCCAGACACTATACACTTCGGACAAGGAAGGATATCATGTTGATACATCTTTCTTGTGTATATTTTGTCAAATTATCAAAAATTTGCAGTTTAGTCTGTCTGTGGTGAACTCACAGCAACGATCTTTCGTAAGATCTTTCGTTTGTTCAAAAATTCTTGCGTTAATTTCTGTCAATTTTAATCAGTACTAAGAGCCGCGTCGTTCCCATGTCCCAAAACATTTCGTAATATTTTGATAGAAAAACTTGAGCGTTTCGGTATCACTGTGTATAATTCTCAAGAGACTATTCCATTCGGTTTTGTGGTTCGCAAAATCGATACTAAATTGATTGGTGGGATGGATGGGCTGACACACATGAGTTAATCATGAAGACAGCAAAGAAATTTTTCTATCGAAAGTCAAAGCTTTTCAGCTCTGATCCACTCATTCAAATAAAAGAGCCGAAATGTTTCATTCATTTTAAAAGAATTTGACTGTAGCAAACACACTTCTGAAAGTTAAAAGTCATGTTACTTCACACAAACAATTTCGACTGTTTCGTCTTAAAGAAAATCCAATTCTGATTTCAAAAATGAATGTACATTCCACGTCCGTGTCAGAAAAATAAAAAGAGGAAGTCCCAACAAAACCTAATTCAAATGTACGCGATAATTTTCTCGTACTACCAATTTAATTGAGCCATTATCACCTTTGATTTCAACTCAAACACAATAAATTAGTTTTTCATTTAAAAATTATGTTTATGTAATGCGGTATACGGCAGTTTTATGGATGCTATTTAAACTGTGCATTTATATTCAGTCATATCTTGATATATACAACATATTATTGAAAAGCCTAATACATATTTCAGGACTCCCACTCCTCCTTAAAGTAACACTATATGGTATCAACTATATTAATATACGCGTGTTTGTACACATATATATATATATGCTGTAATACAAAAGGTCCCCCATTTTGGGTGGGTCAGAACCCTTGGCTATTTATTTTACCAAAATTATTTTGATTATATTTTAGTTCTTTCTTGCAAATTCAAAGTTTTCGTGTGTGTTTCAACTCGCTCAATCCACTCATATAAGTTGTCTAATTTTTCTAAAAAAACACACCGTGACTCGCTTCGCTCTAGTTATGGTATACTCCAATAAAATATCCCACGTGTAAATGTCGACCTTTGCTTCGCAAATATTACAGAAAATGATTTGTAGAAACATTTACGTAACTCTCAAAATTAACCACCTTCCCCCATCGTACGTCTGAATGTATGGAGATAAGTTCGAAAATGTATGAATAGTACGCTTTTTCCAGAACCCCCCATCCCTCCCTCATGTATAGCGTGCGTAATTTGTGAATGACCCCAAACTTCATACATTTCAATCAAAGTGAACCATT
>JANTFA010109779.1:0-10187 GCA_026413405.1 Phytosciara flavipes | reverse complement strand
AGTTGAATTCTGACCGTTCAGTTTTGCCGACATTGCAAATTTCTATGAAATCAACTCAAGCGTAGTGAATGTTTGTTAAAAATCGATTTCTTTTAAAAGCCTCATCTGAAGTTTGTAAATGCGAACATAGTTTTCGAAACAGGAGTACACATTTGTAAAAATCATTTCGTCCAACTTTGAGAACAAAAGCTGTGTGGACGAGGTGGTCTGCTTCATAATATCGCACCATATGCGAACATCTAGGTGCGATAAAAAAAAAGTCCCATACAAATTCGCATCAACCTGCCTTCATGGGTTGACTTTTACGTAATTGCAAGTGAAAAGTTTATTTTCTTCTATTTACCGCATTTTACTTCTTCAAAAAGGCACAACCCTTTTTTTGAAATGAATGAAATTGCATTTGTGTATAGTCAACCGAACCTAATGATACCAGTAATTTATGTTCCAAAAGATATTCTTCTTATGATACAGCCAAAGGCAGTAGTATTTCAACGTAAATTCGTTTCAGCTGATCCAAACACCACCTAATACAAACCGCGGCTTAACAACTTTTAGGCGGTTTCACCCGTATAATGATGGATAAGCTCTTTTGTTTGTGGAAGTGGCTTAGCTGAAAAGCAGCTGAAGCAAGTTTACGTTGAAATTTCATAGCCTTCGGCTGTAATACTTTTGTTCCAAAAGAAATGGTTTTGTTCCAATGCCGAACACTTGATTTTCCAACACAAATGTTCTAATATGAACTCATATGTTCCACAAAGCTTTTTACGAAGAAAAAAAATTATCTTTCTACGAAATGTAATGAAAATGTGAGTTGCTCCTTCCTATGGATTATATCCTTTAACAAAATGTAACTGAAATCCGTTTTAATTGATTCTAGTGAATTTATTCGTCTATGAAATGTAACAAAAACGGACTTTGATCGATTTTAAGTATTTTAACCTTCTACGAAATCAAACGGTTTTTAGAATCCTCTCCTCCCTGTAAGCAATGTGAAAAAATTCCAAAATGCATGGAGCGCACATTTTGGTACACCTATATGGAGATGGAGAGTTGATAATTATTATATTTATTGAAATCTGAACTCGATAAGAGCTGAAATTGATCTGATTTGGAGACAAATAACCTAAAGCAGACGAGTCTTTCGAACCTTTTTTGTAATTGTAAATACCCACGAAATACAGTTGCCCGAATATAAGAAAGGATAAAAATAAGTAAAGTCATTTATGGGATTCCACACATATTTGTCAGTGTACTTTCAATTATCGACTCTTGTTTTTTTTATTAAATTAGCTATCCTCTACATTGCTGTCGAGGAACTCGCACGGAGGCCTCCATTGGACCCATTGACTAGTGCTTTGGAAACAATTTGTTTTCCAGATACTGCACCTAATTTCGAGTATTTTTATTTTGTTTAAAATGAAGATTTTTACGAGGTTCTTTTATGGCATACGATTAGAATATGTTATTCCTGAGTCTGAGAGCGTTATGAAAGGATATTCATTTTCGTCTTTGTGCAGAACATAATTTTAAGAAGACACCTCCATCCATGTGGCTTATGTGAAAAAAGCCATTGTGCTATTTCATAGCAGACAATTTTGCTCCGATAAAATGACAAAATGGGGCTCTCGATTTTTCCATTATTTTTCCATCCCAGTTGAAAAAGTTTGGTTGGGTTCGGTTTCAAAATATTTGAAGAGATTCACAAAATGTTTGCGGAAGAGCCAGCCATATTATATTCGTTTTGATATGTTGTGATACTACCGTGATAGCAAAAAAAAAACTTCCTGACATCAGGTTACACACACACGACATTCTACTTGACTCTTTTGGAAACCGAATAAATCTAATTTAACTAAAAGGTTTTCGGGAGCGAAAGTGTTTTCATCGGTATGTGGTGTCTACGAAAATTTTCCTGGCATAGTCGTAAACAATGTGCGATTAGAGTAATAAAATGTAAATAATCGCCGATATTTTCGGCTTTATTATATGTCATTTGATGGTAACATTGCCACTCAATAAATTTATTTTTTGTCAGACATGCCAAAGAAAACAGAAAGTAATTTGAGAATATTTGTTGTGGAGCTAGGGTGTGCACTGATTCTTGATGTTTGTTTTTTTAAGGAAAATTAAAGGTAAACTGGGGAAGGATGAATCTTAATGTATTCGAGTATGAAAGTTGTCGTTTCGATATGGTGTTGCAAAATGTTGAATTTTTCACAACTTAGCCTTAAATTTGTCTGTAAGCAGGGTTTCGGCATAACGACTCCAGTTGATTCAAAAGCATTATAGAACACGTACGATCAAGTATGAATGTCAGCGAA
This sequence comes from Phytosciara flavipes, assembly GCA_026413405.1. Classification (NCBI taxonomy): domain Eukaryota; kingdom Metazoa; phylum Arthropoda; class Insecta; order Diptera; family Sciaridae; genus Phytosciara; species Phytosciara flavipes. The sequence goes on along the minus strand of JANTFA010109779.1, from coordinate 7,866 downwards.
AAGGTAGCCAGTCTTAACCCAAATCCACCAATTCAACTTTCCGCAAATACACAAGATGATAACAATAAAACAATGCGGAGTCTACGTAAGAGTATACTCTAGGGTATACTTAGGGAGTTTGTTCAATCAGATTATCTCAAAACTTACTAAATTTAGCGTCGAAACGGCCCACTGCCCTTATACTGAATGCAGCGAAAGTAATCCATTGCATGAGGTAACTTATTTGTGGTAAAAGCAAACTCACAAGTGAGTTTTTGAGCAACCGGCTCCAGTAACTGTCTTTTCAACAAGTGTTGAGTTTGTATATTCATTATTCACTAGTTTCGCTGATTGTGATTGTACGTTTTTCAGACATCCTTCCATTGCTTTTTTCTGTGCCAGAGGTGTGTTAGCTGCTCGAAAAACCTAAGTTACACCGATGTTAAGTGCCATCTATGTCCATAAGAGCGAAAGTAGAAGGAGTAGAATGACAGCGCCTTCCAACAATATCTTTCACGGCAAGCCGTGCGAAAGCTTTTTCCACTAACTACCAAAGACTCGAACCAATTCAATCAGCTTTGCTGGCAGTCGGTTTTTTTCCTGTCAGAGCTGGGAATCGAACTCAAACCACTGGAAACAACAATCGTTTGGTGGAAAGCAGACGAGTTAACCAATTACACTTGTCGAAAAACAGTTACCAAACAAATTAGCTCAAAAACACATTTGTGAGTGTGCTTTTGTCATGAAATAGGTTTGAAATTAATCAATTACGTAGCAGCATCCAACGTATTCTGACTTACAGCGTGACACATGCTTAACTTGGATTCCACATAAAAACTAACGAAAAATTAGCCACAAAATTATCTTCCACATGTGGCAGGCAGTAACAAATTTAATATTTGTATGTGTTGTAGGTACGTTTCGCATTATCAAGCTGCCTTACATTCAACAATTATGCGAATCATCACTTCAAAAAGGATTGAGTGTATGAGTCGAAATTTTAATTCCACAAGGTTCTCACTACAGTGGAAGTTATTTATTACAAGGAAGTTGTATCGTGAAATCATAAAGTTTTCAAACATGTAAACAATAGTTCTTTTGTTGAAGTTTCTTTTGTTCTATTGTTTTATATGTTTGAAGACTTTCTGCGATGATCCCTACCAATCATAACAAACGAAAATGTCAAAATAAAGCGGTTACTTAATCGCTTAATCCATGGAATTGAATATGTATTCATTTATGGTCTACTGGCCTACATCGTACGAAAAGCACTGAATCAACAACAAAAAGATTGAACCCTCCAACGAGAGGAAAATTGAAATTTTCCACATGAATAGCTGAACCAATTTCACATTCAACCGTCTGTGTGCACTTGATTTCCGTTGTTCATTGCATGCAATAACAAAAATGAAAACAATTACCCATGATGGTCTCTGCTGAGAAGTTCTTTTTTCAACCTTTGCTTGAAGTCGTCATCTTTGTCGGGCAGCGATTCAGCTGTATCATAATCACCCGTCATATGTGCCTATAAACGACCGTATTACGCGAATAAATGAATGTTCATTAAAACGTGAATGGGCAAAAAAAAGTCCTTTGAAGTGCTATACACTTTGAAAATGGAAGAAAAAGACAGCCAATTTGCGTACCTTTTCATCCCCATCCTTGGACGATATGGATGCGCAATCAGATTCTATTGATCCGTCTGTGTCCACTTTGGCTGACCCATTTGTGTGTTCGGGATTCGTGGAAACGAACTGGAAAGCACAAAACATTAAACAGAAATGAATTTTAAATTATACAAATCAGACATTTAAATTAGATTTGTTGAGGAAAATATAATCTTCTGTACACCAAAACGGATAGCTTCATTCAAAATCATAACTTTATTCGTCTCTCGTGAGGTTAATGTGGTAAAATGAGTCGATTAAAAACAGACTTGTAATAGTCATTCTCCTGCTTGGAGGGTCGATAGTCTCCTCGGTCGTTAAATAAGTTTCAGTTATTCATTTTGTTACAATTCCTATTCAAAACTCCATTCATGTCATTGTTCTGTGTGAGGTTCCTTGAGAGTAGCTAATACTCAAACTACCCAGACTATTTAGCTTGGTTTCACTTAAGGTTACATTCGTAATATTATTTTCAGTAAAGAAACAAAAGGATGGTCCGTACGAGTAGTGCGTGACATAAACTAGCTACTTCATGAAAGGCATACATCTCGAAACTACTCTGCATCACTGCACCTCTCGATCATTCCATTTAAACTCTTGTTAAAATTGCTCAAAGCAATTTCGATAGTCCCATACGAAGCCTAGTTTGAGAATTTACTTCCGAAGAAAGTCCACTAAAATCACTCGAAATATAGGCAAAAATCACTAAAATCCAAAATGGCGTTTGATGGCCATTTTGTTAGGTCGCCGAAAACAGTTCTGACGCTTCACGGTATCGTCATTAGCATTTTAAACAAGAAAATTTAAAAATTCTCGAAATATCGACAAAAAACTGTACGGCCGAGCTTCACTTTGGCTCATTCTATAAGCTCGAGGTCCTAATTACATCTTGGTTAAAAATAATGAACTTTACGGATCTATGAGCATTGTGGGACTGAACTTAGTATGGGCTCCTAAAACGATGCACAACGGTTATGTTTCATTCAACTTTTTTTGTATGCGATCACACCTGGGCTGCGTAGATACTAGAGAGGTTCGTAAGTAGTAGGGCTATCTAAGCTAGGCATACGGGACTCGTACGGTGTTCCGTCGCAGCGTCTGCTAAAGTCTTATCTGGTTTTTATTCTGACTTTTCATCTAGTGGTGACCACAGAAGGTTTGCTCATACTGTGGAATTCGAATTTGACGTGTTACAAACGTACAAGCATAAGACACTCGTATTATTACACTACACTGAATCTATCCTCAACGGAGTGAACCCGGATATTATCGACAGTACTCTATAGCTAAGCCCAGCCTACATAATAGAGGATGTTAGCTTTTCCGACGAGAATCGTATCTCACTCAACGACTGATTTATGGAGTTATGGATTACGGGTTAAGATTTTTTTTCTGCTGTCGCAATAAGTCTAAAATTTTTCCATCTCCATCTCATGGCTCACCCGACCGCATAATGAGCTCACAAGCCAGGCGTAGGAAGTGGTTGAGCATTTTCTTGTAAATTTATGGAAATTTCTTTGATTGGATTTAGCGTATTTTATATTTGGGGTTTCATTGTGTGTGGTTCAGTCAAACACTTTGCTGTTTGCATAAAATTGAACGGAGTTTGGCTTTGAACGGATATATCAATAACACGTACCATATATTACATATTGGCAGGATGTTTGAATATAATGTATGCGAATGAGCACTGAACATCGCCTGGAGGTGTTTTATTTAAGGGTTACTTATATTGGAATACTGTTCCTAACAACATTTCTATAACGCTCTGGTAACACAATATTCTAATCCAGAGCTTTTGCAGCACATTTACAAATGAAGATATGTATACGACGACGGTTGGCATTCGTTATGGAAAATCGTATTTAAGCTTTATACCGCTGGCTTACAAATGGAAGATGTCAATAAATCTAAAGCGTTCCGCATAGGGGAAATGTAGTAAGCTTATTGCAAATTGGATCATAATATTTACTGTTGTTGGGTAAACGTTTTTTCGTTGAATAATCGCGTTGCGTAGCACATATGGGATAAAATCAATAAAGGTAGTAAATTCCATAGGTCAGAAGCATTAGCGTCATATGGTTCCTTGATTTGTCAGAGAAAACATTTCACCTCATCTTGTTTCGATATAAATACAAACTGACATCGAGCAAATGGTGTGCTCTATCAAAATTTAAACCGATTAATCGAACTATTTTCAGCTCAATTTACATCTAGTCGTTTCGTAATTTGATTAAATAAATTATGCACAAATCCATTCGAATAAATGAGCCGGCAATGTCATGGAATATTGTCATTTAAAATGGAGCATCATCAACGACAAGAGCGTTTCATGTTATGCTTCGAATCGATTTTTTGTTAGCTATGTCATACCATCACATATATACCATCTTTAGTGATAATGGCAATGGTTACACTACGTTCGTTGGGTTACCGTTTGAGTTTATCATTACGGAAATTTTAGACTTAAATGTGACCACACAGGCTTTCGGTTTATTCAATTTCGGACTTAAGCATTGTGTGACAGTAACAATGTAATTATGTGCTTACATTTTCCTTTGTTTCTGAGCATTACTGGGTTAATTAAGACAGTCGCTCCATTTAGTTATGATAATATCTCCAAATGAATCGATATTGCTATGCTTCCTGGTTGATGAAGTTTTCAAATCAGTACCTACAGTCTGACATGTGGTAGAGTTTCAGGAGGATAGTTGCGGCTGTATTTTCTCCGCCTCTTTTGTTCTTTCTCGTTGTGGTCTGGATGAGGAAAAAGAAGAAGGCATAGTCAAACGGCGTATAGTGGAATAAGGCAATCCGGCGAACGATTTGAATTTTTCTGACGTTATTTGCATGTTAACGCACGCTGAAGCACGCGCTGGAAGGGACATAGAAGCAAAATGGAATCGACCGAGCATGTCGGTTTAAATCTGAACACCGAAAAGACGCAGATACTTTGTGTATGTACGTCAGGACATTTTATACTTTCCGTCGATGGCATGCAAATAACGGAAGTTGATAGTTCCAAATATCTAGAAAGTATAATATCGACAACAAATTCCGCTGACGTAAGCGCTAAATACCGAATTCAAAAGGCGTCAGTCATTTATAGCGTTAAACAATATCTGGAGATCAACATAAAAGCTGAAAATACGGATTTTCGAGACGTAGCCTGCGAATATTTCGGCTGAACGTTATCTCAAACGAAAATTTGTGGGAAATCACTGAAATCGAAGAAATGGTAAAGATGATGAAGGAGGATACTGAAACGATACTGAATCCGACATCCCAGCGGTGCTATAGCAAAAGCTGCGCTAGATTGGAACCCGCAGAGAAACAGGAAAAGAGGACGTCCAAGAATTACAATCTTTGAAGGAGCCAGCGGTCAAAAACCTGGAATGAGGTCAGGGCCCTGACGAGAATAAAAACGAGCAATAAGCACTGTCTGACGTGGTCGTACAACGTGTGTTAAAATGGATGAACTAGATTTAGTTCTGCCGTAAGAACTTCAAACAAATGAAGGTAACATATTCTATGATACTGGTAACAATCCATCCGTTAAAGGTTAAACACGCCTAAGTTTATTAGAGTTCATAGTTGAGTCAAGAATGTATTGATTGGACTGCATAAGTTTAAAATATGAACAAACTGTAAGATAGAGTGAACAGAAAAATGCACCGATGGAACGAAATCGATAAAGAAAAGAAAAAAGAATTTTCTCACTCATCCAAGCGATGAAACACAAAAAAAACAGTCTACGAGTGAGAACTCAATTCCACAAAAAAAACCCATATCATCGTTGAAAATTATCAAAATGTTTTCCCTGCGAAAATATCCCTAAAGCCAACTCATTTATATGATTGAAATTTAACGGCACGTTTTTATCTACTCTTTATGGATAACATTCTTCAACGAAAAAACAAAACAGAATTACGAAAAAAAACCGAGATAAAATCACAATTTTTTTCTGCACCAAATCATATTCAACAATTTACTTTCTATTCATGAAGGAAGGAATATTTAAACAGAGAAGACCATACCAGACGCTGCGACGGAGCCCCGTACGATTTCGTATACCTAGCGCTTACGTAATCCTTGTATTTATGTAGTCCTAGCGGCCTTAGTCTAGTCTGAGATTCAATTCGGCCTCCCTTTGCCTTTCACACGAAACAAAAATTATGAAAATCGGATTCAATTTACTCGAGTTCTTCACAAAAAAACACTTAGGACTTAGGACTCTTCCTATCAACCACTGCCATGACCCTAGCTCATTAACCACTGACTTCATTTCAATTACCTGTTTTCCTCTCATTGGTATTACCTTTTAAATGAAACCAAAATCACGAAATTCGGATAAAATTCACTCGATTTATATACAAAAAAAAAACACTTAGGGAACACTTAGGGCCCTACTAAACCTGACTCTAAGGCCTCTAGCTCACGATCCATTGACCCAATTTCAATGTTCCTTCTTCGGTATTGTCAGTACCTATGATTTGTTGTTCTATTTAAACTTCCAACATGCGTCACAAAACTTTAAAACCCTTAAAGGGCCCTAGCTCATGCATGGGCCGTCCGAGAATGTCAATCTTCGAACATGACCTCATAATCTTAACTCTCTTTCATCGAAGTTCTTTTTAATTAAAATCGGATCTGATTCACTCAAGTCAATGACGTAACAGACGGTTGTGCTTTTTTGTTGTTGATTTGGCATTATATACATCCTCAAATGCTATGCCCTTACCGCCTGGCTCAGAGAGTTTATTTTGCGACCTTGAAATATAGGTTTCTCAGTCGCAATATCATCTCTCTGGCCTGGCTCGATTCCTGATTGTTACCAACGGCATATCAAAGCTAAAAATCCTCTCTGTATCTCGTACATGGCTAAAAAAGTAAGAGCAGTCTTGCTTAAAGTGAGTATATGTAAGGGGTAAGCCCAAAATTTCATAAGTATCTATGGAGGGAACATATATAGCTTTGCAATAAGTCTCAAACAAATATTTAAAAGAGAAACATTGCGCAAATTCATTAATTTAATTAATTTTTCCCTTTCATACATTTTGACAAACTTACCGGCTTCAGAACTTTTTTAATGAAATATGTTTTCAGTCCAGCGATGCGTAGTGCTTCTTCGCGTTTCTCGCCCAAAGCTGGTTCAACTTCAAACTCTCCAGACAGAAAACCCAAAGTTTTCTCCGAAATGTGCACTCGCCTGCAAACGACCGAATGTATTCATCATTATAAAATATGAAAGTTTGTGTAAGCAAAGAAGTGGCACGTACGCAAATAAAAACTTTGCCAAATTTCCCTTGAAATTTGAATAACAGAAGAAAAAAAAAGTTTAAAATCAGGCGCAATTAGCTAATTGTTCGGCGTACCATTCAGATGATGAGGTAAAAATGCCGCCATCAATTTTTTATTAGAAATGGCAGAAGAAGAAATTATTCAAACGGAATGTTCGCAGTGGAATGAAAATCCCGTAAAATGTTACACAAACAAAATTTATCATGCGATGTGCCTTTTATATATCATGTTTGACTAGTAACTAGGGAAAAAAATCATAATTTTTTACGATTGCTGTAAATCCATAAAACGCACGAAACGGAAACCTTTTTTTCGCTCTTCTTAATACCTCCAGACTTTATTTCCAAATCCATTTTAGGGTAGTCAATACCGATGGGTCCCTATATACACACGTATACACTCCGTCAACCGTAATACTTTTTCCCGGTTTTTTCGTTCCCTCTGCACATATAGAAAAAGAAAATTTTGTCTTACCCAGCCATTCCACTTGATTCCATTTTGTTCGCTAATTCCACGTCCTTGGAATACACATCAAATTGCCATTGTCGTTGTCCCAATATACCAGCCAGAATAGCGCCGGTATGAATACCTACCCTCATGTCGACTGGAGAGTTTGCCTTCTTTTGCACATACCTTAATATCAATAAATTTACGAAGAGGTTTACACATTATTAGTATCACTCTGTGAGCAATCATTTTAGTAGAAATTTTTCTTTTTTCTTTCTTACTTTATTGCTTTGACCATTGATAAGCCCATGTGGACGCATAACACTGCGTGGTCGGGCCGCTCAACTGGAGCACCGCTGATACAGTAATAGCAATCTCCTAATATTTTAATGCGAAGTTGATTATATTTCTGCCGGCAAATGAATTAACTCCATTAACCTTAATTGCCCCGGAAGTGTGGACGTCTTATGTT
>JANTFA010109668.1:0-13906 GCA_026413405.1 Phytosciara flavipes | reverse complement strand
AGTGAAATTGTTGCCCCCAAATTCAATTTTGATGGATGATTGCGTCAATGAAAAATAAATTTTCAACTTTTTTTTTTCGTTTGGATAATATATTCGACATGTGTGTGTGTGTGTGTCTGAGTTGGGGAGTGTGTTTGAAATGATGAGCTTTTGGTGTGTAGGTTATGTTTTGGTGAGATTTGTGCAAAGGAAAATGGTTTATGATTTTCTATTTAAAGTTTTTTCTTCTACTTTTTGGTTTTATTTTTTTTTAGATATTTTTCACATAAAAAAATAATTCGCAATTTGGCTCTCTCTGTACCTGAGCATGTTGTTTATATTATATGCCGTAAGAAAGGAATAAAATTTCTTTTTAGTGGGATAAACATTTTATATGGCAAAATTGTGTGTGTGTGGGTCTGTGTGTGTTTTAAAGCTTCTACATTGCGTTATGAATTTAATCTGGTAATCTTTTGATAACATAACGCCCGCCAGTTAAAGCTATATCGTTTTGACTTTCATTTCGTTCCGGTTTATTACTTCAAAAATGCCATTTAATATTTAATTATGTGACTTTTGCAAGTCCTCACAGGGGAATATTTTCTCTTGCTACATTTTTGAACTGCAATTTCAAACGATGCTTGTAATTCTCATGAAATATTTTACTACTCACGTACAATTCTTAGCTTTGATTGTGCATATGGATGGTTCCACTGTTATAACAGTTTTGTAACTTAAAAAGAATTTTTAAAATTTTGACTTACAGTCAGATTAAAATAACAAGTGGCACTGTTTTAATTTAAAAAGATCCCAAACCCAAAAATTTTGACAGCCTAAATTACATGTTCTGCCACAGGTTCATATAGACAGTTACTTCAAATGGCGCAAAATTTTAAACAAATTCGAAATTGAAGATATGGATTTTTCCCTCTTCCATTTTAATGTCGACCAAAAGTGAAAAAAAATTCAACACTTGAACACTTTACTTGCACTTGATTTGAAATGTTAGTCAATCGATTTAGAAATACTGAAACTACACAAATCTTGAATAATTCACAGAAATGGTTTCAAACATCGTCGAATATAACAACACTGCCAAAAATTTTTACCAAACAATGATTCGAACTGGTGGCAAAACGTCAAAAGAACAATAGAAAGGTAGAAGAAGAAGAAGAAAAAATTTCTGATCGTATGAAAACATCGGGCATTTCCTTACTAACTGGGCTTCCCAGCCGCAATATTATCTCTCTGTCTGCACGAGATGTGATTTTATTATGTGCAGTCAAAATTTTTCCTTCATTTTAGGTTATGTTACCTATTGATATTGTAGCAAGACAATGTTTCAGGAGAAAGGAAATAACAAGGGGTCATAATCCCATAATAATCTCATAAATAATCACAATAATCCTCAAAAAGTCGAGTATCACGGAAAGCAAGCCAATTGCCTGTTGGGAACGAAAATAGTGTTTGTTCCTTAAAATTGGTCATCACAATATTTACGATAAAGTGATGTTATTGCGCTAAAGAATGTCAAAATTTTGAAGTACTCGAATTTTTCAGATTTATTTTAATCAACATTATGCATCAGATATGTCTTACTTGCGACCGTGATGACTGATAACATGATTGTCCGAACCTGACAAATTTAAATTTAATCATCATCGCCCAAATTGATATATCCCACTTCGAATCCGAATTATACATAGAGACGAGAATGTTCCTAGAATATTTCTGAGCTGTCAGTTCGCAATACGAAAGTTCGTAACCGCGTCACACTTCACTTTGGGGTGAAACGTTAAATTATATGAAAACCCATTTACCCATATTTTTAAATCAATTGCCTTGGAGTGTATACAATACAAACTTGTCCTCAAGTTACGTGGAATTATCCGTATGCTCTGCTCTGCATTCCGCCCTCATTGAATTCTTAGAATGTTATTGCCAGACAAGCATAATGACGGCAGCGATTCGTAATGAGTAAAGGTATTTTCGGAAAAATGGAATTAATAAGAGAAATTATGTTGAAAATTAAATGCAGTACGTTTCTCCATAATTACATTAAATTTAGCTTTCGTTTTGTGGTAAAACTATGATGAGGTTTCAGCGAACACTTACTTTACATGTAAAATCAGATGGTATTACTTTAGAATATCACATTCGAGAATGTGTGTGGATGTGACGTTCGTTGGATTCAGCCGATTCAGCCCAAACTTAAGACGAACATATTGTCTTACAATCCTCTCATTTCCAATGCAAACAAATGGATATTTCTTATTTTTACATTGAGCCAGTCAAGTAGATGTATTGAAAATTTTGACTTTTAATAGCTGCTGACAATAAAAACAGGACATCAAAATGTCAAAAGTAAGGTGAAAAAATTCGAAAACTAGCTGACTAGACCAGAGTGGATATCGATTAGTTGAACGAACATACGCCAGACAGTAACGAAAAGTGTATCTTTGGGCATTATACATGACCTGTTAAATATTTGATAAGAACCGACTCTGTCGTATCAACCTTCAATAATAGGTTTTTTAGCTGTTTCACTCGAAAAACTTTCATTCGAGTGATGAATGTAGAACCTAAAACTTTCATTACATTCTCCACGATCTATCAATTTTATCTTTCAGTTAATATTACACTCCATTCGACACAGACATTCAATAAAATTGAATTTCTTTTATTTATCTGCCATTTCGAACATTTTTTAAGCCGATGTTATGTAATATACGAAAAACGGCAAAACAAAGTACTCCCGAAACTATTATGCTCCTTCGAAGGCACGCCAGAGATAAAGTTAAATGGAAAAAGGTATAAATCATCGACTTTACAATAATGTATAACGTTGACATGTAATATGCTCACATAATATTTACCTGGCAACAATTTATGCCAGTGCATAAATAGATACATAAATATGTCTTCTTCTCAGATGTTTTTTTCTAATATAAACGAGGAAAGCTCGTAGCAGACGCTGCGACGGAATCCCGTACGATCCTGTATGCCTAGCTTACTGAACTCTACTACTTACGAAGTACAGCCTCAAAAAGCTCATATAGCCGTAAAGTGGTCGCCTCCAATTCGTTATTTTTATCCCAGAAACAATTAGAACTAATAAAAAACATATGCTCCGACCGAGCATCGAACTCCTAGATTCTGCATGGAAAGCAGCAATGCTGACCATTACATCATACCCATTCCTAAAATGCAAGCAGCGTACTGCGAATGATAATTTCGCAACTGAATTGATCCCATTAGATTATACAGAGTGTTTGTATTGTGATTGGTTAAAATTTACTCGAGTTTTAAGCAGAAAACACTGAAGGCTCTTGCAACCGAAAACTTCAACGGCCCCAATGGACCTAACACACTGCCCCCATTTCAATAAACGTTTTTCTCTGCATTAGTATTGACCACACTTAGAGCCCTATTAAATCACACTCTAAGGTCTCTAGCTCTGCCTTAGCTCTCTGTTATAACAAAAGACTTAGGGTTCTTATGCTTTGTACGGCAGAGCTCACGATCCAGTGACCCGGTATGATTTGCTGCTAAATTTACACTTTCAACGTCTACTTTCCCGTAGATATCTTCAAATCACGCTAAAACAATTAAAAAGCCCTAGCTCGGGCATGGGCCGTCCGAAAATGCCCATCTTCAAACTACTTTTCGACTACCTTCCAGGTGAAAAAATTTAATTAAATCGGATTTGATTTACTCAAGTTATCGACGTGACGGCCAGACGGACTTTATTTTAAGAAACGACATATTAAACCTACCATCGTACTTCGTACAGGACTAAAAAGTAAAAAAGGCGCTTTTATCTTGACTGCCACATTTTTATATCGGCACACATACCCCATCCGTTGGTATAATACACTGAACTCAATTGGATACATAATAATTGAATGTACGTTATACAGATACTTAGAACGGTGGATCTGAATTGCGACGCAGGCAGCGTCTATTAGGCGTAACATTTTCCAAAGGCAATTTGTGAGATGAACTAAATTAAATTTGCTTTTATATTAAAGAATTTTCGGTTCTTTGCCACTTCTTTTTTATAAGTTGAGGTAATAGAACGTTTGTTGTAAGTTCAAAATTTAGCTTAGCATCAAGAGTTGTACGTGTATACTCTTGATTAACAGACTATGTGGTTATGATGTCTGCTGCAGTGAATCAATATTTATGCCAGAGTGTATTTTGTTAATCAACATAAGTTTGACGACATTCTACGGTACAGATATAATTACCCTAACATTTCCACTGTTTTACTGTCATTCAAAGTTATTTTCATTTATTTTAACCTTTATGTGATGCACCGTCATTACGTTTTTATTTACAATAGAGGTGTTCCCTTCATTCGCAATATTTGCTGGATATATCTGCGATCTGAGGACTCAGGCAAAGTAATTCGTTTTTCAGTCGGACCAATATCTGCCGAGCGCACATGTGAGGTGATCAATCAGCAAGAAAAAGATTTTCTAAAATATTTTCGGTTAGCAGGTGTTAGTCCTCTTGAAAACACTAACCAATTTCCCGTAGTCCTGAGATCATGTGCTTCACACTTGTTTGTTTGATCAAAATCCGTCGAGTAAATATTCAATTAAGGGTATTTGCAGTTTTTTTTATACTCAGTGCATACCGCGTACCGAGTAAAAATCGTTTGACACCTGTCAACTGAAAATGAATAAATTCTTACTCGCTGGATTTTGAAGCATTCCAAAGCTCCATTTTTCTCAACTGTTTGCAGAAAACGATGTGTGCAACACTTCGTTCGTTTGACATTACATCTAGTGACAAAAACACAACCTCATTTCTCAACTTGGTGCATAAATAACTATTTCTCAGTAAGGGCGGCAAAAGTTCTACTTTTCGTCACTGAGTTGAGAAATACTAATTACTACATCGGAGGTCTGAGATCACGCACTGCATACTCAGTATGCCATACTGGCATTTTGTTTGACCAAAATCCGGCGAGTCGAAATCTGGTTGACAATTTCAAATGAAGGTAATGCCCCTAATAAACTTGTAACAAGTGACTCGTTTCATTGAAAGTGGTTGGTGTCTGGACTCAAATTCAGCATAATAAACAGTCTCAGTCCTTTAATTTTGCACTCGTCTTTGAATTTAGAGTGAAAGAGTGGGTAAACAAATGGAATGATAAATACATTGGAACACTTCGTTGTTTGAAAATATAGTGAGTTGGGGGTGAAGCAACGCTACGTTACTGAGACGCTTCATACTTTTTGAACCTGAACTTAAAACGCAAATAAAGTTGTTAAAGTTGCTTATTCTTCTGCAGTTTTATTCGTTCCACATCGTATTTTATAATTTCAGCAACAGAAACGTTAAGAAACTCGTTGTACTCATCGTGCGAGTAGTGGAATGGAACAAATGAAAAGGAAAATGCTACACTGTCATGTGCTGAAAATACATGTGAAACGAATATAAATATGGAAACATTAGGAAAAGTAAAGAAAAACTACTTTGATTAAAGCTGTAAAAAGGCAGAAATGCGCTTAATTGGAAGATTAAGTGAATCCATGTCGCCGTTTCTTCTAGATGACTCACGTTCAAGCTTCGTTCAAAGTGAGTAAGTTGAATAGATAAATGAAGTCCTTAATGTCCTTAAGGACAACGTGATTCGTCGATCATGATCAATCTTTTCGACTTTTTCTTTACATAAAATTGCCTTGTAAAGGAAGCGACACAACAAGCAATTTCTCTTCTTCGCATATCACACTACAAATTCAAACGCAGTCGAGTGCTAAGAAGACTATAATATTTCCATGTTATCATGTATATGGCATGGACCAGCATTGAATCTCAATCGTGCAAATATGTTTAGATATATGAAGCGCATGACATGATAATTCCCTTTGATCGAAATACCCCATGAAGTACACGAACAATCCCCACTATGGAACGTTATAAATGTGCGAATGCGCCTCTGGGTGTAGAAAATGACTTGGTTCACATTCTGAAGAGAATTCAGTTTTTATTAGGCTATGCCGTTACAATGAACGAAAACCGAATAGAATTATGGAATGGAATGTAAAGTACATTGATGATGCAAGTGAGTTTTCTGTTTTTGTTGTCCATAAAATTCGTTTGACTCGAAATTCAAGTAGAATAAAACAATTTTCGTCCATTCACTCACCGAGATATTTTAATTTTCCCTCGATTCAACAACGCGAGAAGAACTTCCGAGGCTGTCATACAGTTGGACTGTTTGTTTATTGCACGTCAGAATAGAATACTCGCTCCATTATTACGAATAGAACGATATTTCAAGATTTATTGTACGAAAAGAATGCATGGCACCAGCAAAAAAAACTAACTATTCCACACGTGTCATACTGTGATGATTGATTGAGTTTTTTTTTCTGATCTTTAGAAGATTACATTCTTTTATGTACAATACATACCCGGCACACACAATTTTACCGGCATATAGAAATAAAACACCGGTTACATTCATGTCGTAAATAAATTTAATTATTTTTCGTAACATTCGATGATAAGGTCAGAACCCGACGTAGTACAGCTTTGCTAGCCGACATTTTTGGATTAAAACTGAAGAAAAGTGAAAACAGAGGAACAGAGTCTTCAAAGTCTTCAAAGACTGTTGTGTGCAGTAATGTCGGTATGTCTTTGATGTCCTTCGCTTGAGACTCAGTCTGTAGATAATTACAGAACAAGAGTATTGATTTTGTCATTAAATCTATTACTTCATTTTTGTTGAGTATATCTTAGTTTTTGGTGCAACATCTATTTCTTACATATTTTATCAGTAAAAACCCTTAAGGGTGACACGTATACATGCATGAGCGATATAAATTTCAACGAAAAATATACCGAAAAATTTGTATTCAAAAAAATGTTTCACAAGTGACAGATGTTGAGGGTACCCCACAAAAGAAACTTTTAGAATTGGAGGAAATTTTGTCTAGAGAGATGCAGGAAAACGAGAAAAGTGTATCTATCAGTTTAAAAATCACTTTTATATTGTTAGCTATTTGCAACAAACATTAAATCTGCACTGAAAATCCATGGATTTCGATAAAGGCTGTGTAACTTATATTATGGCTGTGTATTTTATAATATGGCTGTATATCTTATACTAATATGGCCAGAGATTTTATATTCTCATAATGCGTGCAATTTAAGCGCAATATGCGTTACACAGCCATATTATAAAATACACAGCCATGTTATGCGCCGAAAGCTCATATTATAGCTGTGTATCGGATATTGTGGCTGTGTATCCCATATAATGGCTGTGTAACGCATATGTCTCCTAAAAATGTTATGGCTGTGTATTTTATATTAGAAAATGTATGGGATCATGTCCGTGCGACTACAGTATGTAAACTGTATGTTGAGAAAAATCAAAATTTAATTTTATGCTTAAATATAGAATGAAAAATTAATTCCACGAAAGTTAGGAATATTCCAATAGTTTTTTGATTCTTGCCACTCGCAATCAAAGCATAAAAATAAATTGCATTTTTACAGAAACTTAACACTGAATAACATTTTCGTCGAATTAGAAATATCCATTCAATCGTTGTGCTATCTAATATTGAGTGCACAATTTCGTAATTTTTTTTTTATTTCTTCTCGAACCATTCTTTAACGGAAAAATGAAAACGTTTTACTGTTTTCCTCAATGTATTTAGTCTCACGACTCACTACCTTTCATTTGATTCCAGACTTTGCACCTTGTTCTGAGGCATCTTTCGTTGGCTTAAGACGTTCGGATTCGAAAGGGGTCTAATTGGGCACCCAAATAAGAGGTAAACAACGTAAATCTGCCCTTTTTTTAATTTGTGGGTGTCAAAACAGTCACCGAAAAATCCTGTTTCCCGTGAATTTCGCACCGAGGCTATTTCGACACCCACAAATATTAAAAATTGTGAGTTTTACGTTATTCACCTCTTTTTTTGGGTGCCAAATTAGACTCTTTTGAATGTATGTTTCTTCAACGTTTAGCTTGAAACCAACGTTCCTGAGCGTACCCAAGCTTCATAACCTGAGTAGTTGACGCTACACATTCCCAATGAATTCTGAGTCTTACTTTAGGCGGAGATATAACTAGCATCAGATGAAAAATCCTAAAGGCTTCTTAGCCTTATAGGCGTGGTTCGGAATTCACGTTAAGTATGTTTTCCACACTCACCAACCCGCACTTGCCCGCTTGATGTTTTATGGCTAAACACTCTCAAATACTCCGAACATATTTCACATTATGATTCTTTGTATTGAAAAGAATAGCAGTGACGTATTTTAATTGGTACATAGGAATGCGACCCGTCCTGAGCGGGTGACACACCCTCATTACAGATAATGTATTAATTTCAATGAATTATACATTTGAATCTACGGCTAAAGGTTATATGGAACAGAACACACAACAAAAAAGTACAAAGACCCCCGTCGGATTGCATAGCATTAATTATAATGTCTGTATGAATCAACGACTTTTTCACATTAAAAAAATTACATTACAATGAAATCATGCGCCGAACTGATACCAATTAAAAAGGTTCCATTCGAAATCATACTTCACAATTGGAACACGCATATAAAGTTCGGGGAATTCATTAAAAAATATCTATTTTTATAAACCAACTCGCACCGTCATCCCAAATTTTATTGAGTTGTCTTTCATATTAAAGTGGTTTAAAGTATAGAAATATCTCGATCTACACATCGAATAGGAAATATATTCGACGAAGTGACTTCTATTCGAATAAAACTCGCCGACATCAACAAATCAGTGATTTATGTTGTATTTAATTCCACTAATAGGTCTTTAACGCCGTGTGTACTTGAGTTCTGGATAATATGAACATTCCAAGAAATGTTGAGATAAGAATGCAGTTCTTAACTGCGAATTTTACTAAAACGACATGACACATGTTACCGGTACTAGAAATTTGGCATGTTGTTGTGAGATATTTCAGTCATAGAGGTAGGTAGAGCCGTAGCTAGACCAACATTTCAAGGGGTGCAACTTCTATCGAAACATTCAACACGCAAAAATCAAAAAAGCAAGAAAATTGAAGAAAGTTGAGCTTTTTTAAATTCTTAGCTGGCCGCTCAATAATCAACTTTCAACCTCTGAAGTTGCATTTTTAAGTTGTGAATTTGGATAGAAATTAGTCATGTCGATGCTGATGGTGACAAAAAATAAGCGGTAATTTCGGGTGAAAATATCTGTTGAAGGGACAAAATATGAGCTTTCCAGAAAAATGATAAGTTGGTACGCCTGTGTCTAGGTAAGACAAATATGTGAGGTGATATCTGGGAGTATGTGAGAGAATTGTCCCAATTGTCTCAAAATTCTGTAGGTTTGCATGTCGTTTTTTTTTAAAAGAAGAGTTGTTCTACGAAATACTCGCCTCAAAATTCCCTATCGATGGAACCACTAACATTAAGAAAAAAAATCCACTGTCCGATTAGAAAAAAAATCACCGTTTGAAAATGCCCAGTTTTGTTTGTTTGTAGATATGGACCTGGCTGTCACATACACATCGCCAGAATTGCAGTAATTGCAGAGTATCCACTATGTAATGGGTTTCCCATCAACCTCGAGCCATAAGTATATGAACTTGCTGGATGTGAAGGCAAACGGTGGTCAGCACTTAATGGTTTCAGTGGCAATACAGTAAACGTTCGCTATAATGAACTCTTACTCCCTTCAAATTTCATTTTAGAGGAAGTTTACTGTAGTTATAAACATATGAGGAACCGACTTTCCATTCAAAATCTTTTTTTAAGTACGAGGGTCTCATGCCTTTACTCTTACGTTTGTAGCACGTCGATTTCGAACCTCAGAGTAAGGGCAAACCTTCTTGGGTCACCCCTAGATGCCAAATCAGCATTTAAAAAATGTCCGTCTGTCTGTCTATCTGTCATCACGATAACTTGAGCAAAACGAATCAAATGTTGATGGAACTTTTTTCCTCCAATTTTTATCAAAAAAGCCAGGCTAAATTCGAAGATGAGCAAAATCGGTCGAGCTGATCCAATTATGGCCGAAATAGTGCTATTTTCTAGGTCTGCTTGAGGTTTATCGCATATATTGCCGGCGGTATTACTCGCAGAAAGTTCCTGGATAATGCGAATGAAAGGTATTGATTACACCAATCCAGGAAAAAAAATCGAGCGAATCTCAGGCTCGGAAGTTAGAGCTCATATATAGAGTGGGCCTAATTTGAGCTACTCGGCCGTACAGTGAAGGTAGAGTTTTTGGTCGATATCTCAAGTAAATTTCATCCGATTTTCATGACCTTTTTTTTTGTTCGAAAGGTAAAGTGATAATACTGTTTTCGGTGATCTAAGAAAATGGCCGCCAATCGCCATCTTGAATTTTAGAGTTTTTTGTCCGTATTTCGAGTAAATGTCACCTGACTTTGATGAAAAAAAAGAGAACGAGAATCATTGATGTTCCCTATTGACTCAGCTACAAAACTTACATAATATTGGAATGCAAATAGAACAGTGTACATAACAAACGAAGTGATTGTGTCTGGTTCTATCAAATTTGAAATGTCGATTGGGGGGCAAACTCTGTACGTTCTTGTGTGCGTTAAAAAACTGTTCCGAAACAAAACGTCGTTTATCTCAGAAGTATGCAAATTTATTCAATGGATCAACAGAAACATATAAGAGTGGACGAGACAAAATGGATTTTTTTTCTTCTTCTGCTAAGTATCGATTCAGAGGTATCATTGTGGAGAAATGAACGACTTAAGTGAATATTGCAATAAAATTCTGACGATAAAACAATTTACGGAGAAATTAATAAATTATACAAATTCTGATAAGTGATCACTTTGTGTGTGTGTGTACCGAAAGTTTTCCGAATTGAATGCAACGTTGTGTATTTTATGTAACGGTATAAATGAAAGCATTACAAAAGCACACACAGAAACACAAAATTATTTTGACAATCTAATTTAGATAGAATTATGTTTCACATTTCACTGTAAAGTATCTTTTACGGCAAAAGAACAATATTAAGCTTCAAATGTTATATTGTTACTTTATAGACAGACAAGCATACATACGTTACATCATATAAAATACAGTCTCTGCCGAAGAATGCACACCATTTTAGTAAGTAGACAAAACTTTCGTGAGAGATATACATGTTTTTATGGGTTCTAGTTTTACTGTTTGTTAGTAATTCTTCCTCACATCTAGCCCTCCATATAATAAAAGCTTGCATACACAACAACTTACAGTATAAAATATGCCTCCTCAGTTTCACCGAGTTTCTTAGATCTGTTTACCACCTCGTGCAACTGTGTTCCATATCAAACCCAAACAACATCATGGCATATACAATGGAAGCAATGGAAGTAGACGTATAGGTGGGTATGCTCACGTTAAAGGAAAATCTTACATAAGCTACCAAAGAATAGTATAAAGATATTAAAAGCTTTATTTATTCCCAGAGAGAACATGAAATCGTTGTATTGTTGTTTTCCATTTTGTTTAAGTTTAATTGTGGCATTGTGTTTGGTGTTCCTGGTGGGTTTTTACAGCTCTTTTATTTTCGATTTAATTAAAACACATGAGAAAAGAATAAGACGCTGCTGCTGCATGCGGGATATAATGTAATGCAATATATCCATCATACCAAATGTGTGGCTGTGTGTGCGATTTAGATTGAAATTGTGAGAAGAAAAGTTTCCTATTTATCTGATGGGGATAGAAAGGCCTCCTCCTCCTCCTTCTTCGACATGTATATATTTCAAAGATATTTATGATGCGCCGTATATTTCTTAAATTACAATTTGATTTTTGTATTGCGTCGTGAAAACGAAGTTAATGATTCGCAGAATGAGAATGAAATCGAAATCGAAATAACAAAATGTGGAGATTAGAAATCGATAATTTGATTCGAATTTCGAATATAAAACAACCATAGCTCGTGTTTGAGGAACAACGCAATTCTGAGAATGCTTTTAGCAGAAAATGCTTAGCTTTGCTATTTTAACTCTGGATGGAAATATGGATAATTGCGAAGGGAAATGTCTTTGTAAAATGATATATTCTGCCTGCTGATTTGGATATGCCATTTTTCGTTGTAAATAAGTGAATTTATTGAATCCATATGTATGATCGAACAGGCATTATTGGTACTCGCAACTCGCACAAACAAGAAAATCTAGAATCTGGAATATTCAAATCAACCTTCACTTTACATTATGTTAAGAGACGCTGCACCAATTTCAGGGTTAGTACAACTTACGCGCTTCTCCACTGTAGCATTTAGTACGTAAATGCTTCTAAATTTTTGTTATGACGACTGGGAAAACCTCCTTCGCCTTCGACTCTGAATATAACTCTACCACTCGTAAATAATAAGAGGAAATTGATAAATGATTTCGTTTCCATTCGGAAGAGTTTCAAACTGCGTTGGCCATTAATGTAAAATTTCATTTTCAGGGGTGCAGATTGACATGTATGGCTCAATTTTCGCAGGGGGTTACAGTCACAATTTATTTTCATCCAAGCGTACCAAAAACGTCACATTCTCTCACCAGATAGTCAGAACAGCCACTTTTTCTGTGACTTATCGGTCCATTTTTTTATCCCAGTTGTGTCACTTTTTGTCTCGATTGTTCATTTTCTGAATAAAACTAAAATGGACAACATTCACTGAAATTCGTTAAAATTTGCCCAAATTATGTGCAAGTTTTGTGCCCTTGATTAAAAAATGGAATTGTATTTGATATTTACCAATGAAATTAGAGACACGGTATGGCCAATAGTTTGAATTTGTATGGGCCGGAGCGCATGCGGATTTTGAAAGAGATTTACAATTTTTGCATCAAACGAACTCATTTTGGTGAAAAAATTTCATAATAAATTTGAAGGATGAGTTCGTTCGACGCTACAAAATGCAAAATCCGCATGTCCTCCTGCTTGTACGACTTGGCCATAACTTGTCTCCACTTTCATTGATATTTACATCTGCTCTGATACGAATGAGCAGTTTATGCAAATTTGTGAAAACTGCTCATTCATCTCGAAGCGGATGAAACTGTCACAGACAATTCTATTTTTTATTCAAAGCTGACACAACTGTGGTCGAAATTTTCGTCTCAAATTTTTGAAATAAGACTTCTTTTGAAAGATATCGTCGGTAAAACCAAAATTTTGACATTTGAAAAAACGCCTGAACGTATACTTTTCAGCCAAGGGAGGATAGCCCTTAACGAAAAGACGCACGAATCTACCGAATTCCCAAATATTTGTAAAACTTACAAAATATGGACAGATCATCAAAAAATTACTATTTGAAACTTCTTAAAAATATGAATGGGCCCTGACTTCGTCGTTAAATTTAACAAGTTGTATAAGTTCTTCATTTTTGAAGTTTTCTTCATACATTCTGGCGTGGGAAGAGTATTTGAAATTCGTAATTTCGAGAGTGAGCAACTGGTGAACGGGTGAACTCCTCAAAGGTCTCCTACATGTCTACACGGTATATGCTTTTAAATTGGTGTGTCGAATTATAGCGTTTTGAGGGCGCTTTCCCACAACATCGTTCAACAAAATTACTTTCAAGAAAAGAAAACTCCACAAGCAGTTACATAACAAGGACCGACGACTTATGACTTATTTTCAACTGGTTTATCTGTAAGATTATTATATGTTATACCATTTTCGAATCGCTACATTTTCTATAGGCTTTAAATCTGTTAGGCATTGTTTGCATGGTTGTGTAGAAAAGTTACTCCAATCATATACTTGGGAAGAAAATTGTTCCGCATCGCAAGACCAAAATTGAATATATCCAAGCTACACACAATCATTGTACGATATAAAACTTAGATACCATTTTAAATAGCTACTTTGAGCCGTAGCTACGATGTAATGATAAAAGAAATCCGAAGATTAAGTG
>JANTFA010109557.1:0-13908 GCA_026413405.1 Phytosciara flavipes | reverse complement strand
TCTTGTGTCCAACGTAACAAAAATTATATTCACCCGAAAGTAGGAATCCGCGAGTTTATGTGGGTTTGCGTTACCTTGGTTCGTAAAAGCAAAAACGTAACTCATTGTTTGCAAATAAGTAAGACATCATATCAGCTATCGACTACAACGACAGAATGCGGTATTTATAGCAAAGTGCAAGTCAAAACAAATGAAGTGCAAGATTCTAAGTCTTTCTTTTTACACTTTTTGTTCAAACGAAGTAATAGACCCGATAGTAATTCAATTTTGCTTGCCACGAAAAACAACGCTAATGCGTCTGAGCCGCCGAAATTGCATTGTCATTTCAAACGGTTTCGACATTAGTTTTTACAATAAATTTTAGTGACATTTTGGACTTTTGACGAGATGCGATGTTAAATATTATGACAGCAAATTTTTTGTGCCTGACGGATTTCAACTAGGAAAACCGTTGAACTTAAATTTTTTGTTTACAAATTCGTAACTTTGTTTATTAATAATTGTTCAATTAACTCAAACATTATCTTTATTGAATGTGATGATAATCTTAGTTTACATCGTTGAAGGTGAGTGACTTCCAACGAACCTAAGAAATTTACCTTCTGCAAATCAACAAAATTTATACGCAACATAGGTTTATCCGCCTAATCGAATATCAATACATTGTCGTACACCCGCACCCTTTTCTGTTCGAAGGATGAATTTCCTTTGAATGTCAAAAGATTACACGACATTCGCTAATTTCTTTTCATTTATGTAGCTTCTGGTCTTAACTATCCGGGTCACAAAATCGTTGCCACTGCATCCCTTGGCCGAAATGTATTGGAAACGAAGGTATCTTCACCGAGGAACACAACCCGTTTCGACAGTAGTTTGGCGTGGAAAACTGATGTCAATTCGATCAAACGGTATACGAAACGAGAGTGGTGATGCGGAGATTCTCTTCATTAAAGTTGATTTTTCTTTTCTTCAGAATGAAATCCGACAACATTCCCATCAAAGTGGAATGTTTTTGTGTGGGCAAAACGGGTGAACGTGAATTGATTGGATTCGTTGTTGTGCCACTGCGGTCAGTGAATATTTTAACGGGCAATAAAGTGATGACGGTATGTGTTGTTGCAAAGTAGTCAATGGAAGAAGAAGAGGTAGGGAATTGATTGGCGCTGCTTTCAGATTTCACCAAAGTGGCACCGACTGATTGGCCTAAGGTGTACCTGGAAAACGCTAAAACCTGAAATTCTAATGTTTGCCACCATCACGGATGTCGTTGGCGTGCAAATTGTTAATGAAATGGTAAGGAACATCGTACAGGATTTTGTTAATTGATCGTACTCAACGTACTTGGTTCATTTACAATTCCAGCGAAATTCAACATCCGCAGCCACCAGAAACATGCTAACTCCTCAGCAAGGCATTCACATTGAATTGAATCGAAGCGATCAACATATTCAAATTGGAGATGCTGCCGTTGACAATGATCGGTTCACCGTTGAAATTTATTGGCAACAGTGCCGGTGGCTGAGCTATGTGAGTGTTCAAGTAAATGAAATTTGTTTCAATCAACTAAACTGGAACTTTGCATTCCATATCAGCTGACAGAGGATCCGTCGACCGAAGACTCATTTCAAATGCGATACACACTCCTCGATTGTCCGACGGTGGAACGTAATCTACCGAAAATGTTTGGCTCCGTTGACGACGACCGTTATATGGTTCATGAGAAAATAACAATTCAGCTGCGATCGTCGCTTCAAACGTTACGGAAGTATTTCGAGAGCATTTTCTACATTCCCATTTACATCTACTGCAAGGAAGAAATTGTCGGTACGTTTATGGAGCATAGAATTCGTTTGCCTTCGTTTCTCACGAACATTTTGTGTTTTTAAGGTCGAGCCTTTTTCAAAATTTCTTCTGCTCTTCCCGACACAAACGATCTGAATGACTTCCTACAACTGACCAGAGACAATACGTTTGTCGCCATCAGCGAGTCATTCATTTATTCCACAAAGAGTACCGTTACGTTCATTGACGAAGAGCACCGGCCCGCATTGAAATACAACTTGACCCTCAAGTATCACGATTCATCCAAAGAACCTCCGGACAATCAATCACCTCAACTATTGCGGCTTCAACAACAGTCTCAAATCAATGAAACGAAATCCAACGAGGTGCAAAAGTATTTTGAGTCTGAGAGTCGCCAGTCAGACGCTATCAAACTTTCAACAAAAGAACAAACGCAGAGCGACAACCAATCCGACGACCGAGTGAACGACAAAACGATTACTACGGGACGAGAAACTGTTCAACAATCCATCGAGAGACGAAAAATTCTAATTCAGAAAATTCTAAATAGTCAGATGGATCCAGAGTCACTGCAGAAAACAGAAACTATCCGATTTGTTGATGTAGCATCGCCACCGTCGGTAACGAGAGCACCGTCACCTCAACTACGACAGGCAGAAATCTATCAACGAAACGATGAGAAAATTTCTCCGAACCGTGTGCAAGATGATACATTCACCCCATTGCGAGCGCGGTCTCCAAAAAGCGTTTCGTTTCATCCACAATCCGAGGTCGATATTATAGGTTGGAAGTGTAAGCAACAGGAGGCATTTATGGCTGAATTGAACAAAAAGGAAAATGAACATTTGAGAATAGTGGAAGAGGAATGGTTACAGCGACACAGCAGAGAGGAAGAGAAATTGGCGGCTAGGATGAAGAAGTGTAAAATGTTGACGGAAGCTCTTGAACATGGTCTGAAAGCAATTAAGGTAATTATGATCAATCGGAACGGATGTTTGGTGACGTTGTTATGACCCAACGATCCGATAAATCTTTTAGGAGAAAAACGAAATTTCCGTGGACCACAAAAAACTGAACGAAGCTGCGGAATTGGAACGGAAAAAGAATTACGAAGAGAAAATATCCGATCTAACCGATCAAATGAGACGAACGGCCATAGATCACGATTATCAATTGAAATTGATGGAAATCAAGCTGAAGGAACTGGAAATGAAGAAATCGTTCACCGACGAAGAGAATGGCAAACTGAAAGCAACCGTTAAAAGGCTGGAAGAAGACATTGAATTGCTTAGGAGTCGTAACATCGAATTG
Organism: Phytosciara flavipes; assembly: GCA_026413405.1. NCBI lineage: Eukaryota > Metazoa > Arthropoda > Insecta > Diptera > Sciaridae > Phytosciara > Phytosciara flavipes. The sequence continues at coordinate 10,794 of JANTFA010109557.1, read as the reverse complement.
GACACGGTGTCGAGTAGAAAATTGGTAAGAACATTTTTGTGGGTTCTGTGGTGATAAGGAGTTCAACTCAGAATGTGAAATTTCCTTCAGCAATCAATGGAATTGAAATTGAACCATGCCCAGGAATTGGAACTGTTTTACAAAAATAAGTGGCAGTCAGCTGAAAGTAAATTAAGTGAAGTTCGTAAGATCAGACCAGGAAGTATCTCGCAGAACAACAAACAACTGAGGTACGTAGACGACATTATAGCCAAGATTTACGGAGAAATGGCCATTGTTATCTCGAACTCGTCCAGTAGTGATAGTATTGTGATCTCGATACCTTTTGACTTACCTCTAGAGCTCTTCCCAAATGCCTGAACAATTTCTATTGCAATTCCATTGCGAGTTTTGTCGCGTTCACAAATGTAGTCACGACTCTTGAACCCATTTGTTTAATAACAACTGACAAAAATTACAAAATTCAAAGAATCGTCTGTAACGTTAAGTAGATCATGTTGAAATAAACAAAAAATTCCGCCCGTCTTAAAATGGTTCTCCAACTGGTCGAATTGACAACTCATGAACCTACGCAAATTATTTTTACATTTAATTTCAATGACAAAAACACTCAATGTCACCTTCTGCATTGTATACCTGTACATGTGGAGGTGTTCCCAATGCGTACATGAGCGCCGCAGACACATCTTCCGATTGTAGTAGCGGTAGTCCGGGAAATTTATCCAAAACATCTTTCGTAAATGCTTCGGTTTTGGTTGCGTCTGGACTAATGCTCTGCAAGAGTGTGATGCAAATGTAGTCAATAAATGAAATCATTTCACTCTGTCTAGCCGCTACACCCTACCGTTATTTTGATTTTTGTTCCAAATGCTTGAAATTCTTGCCGCAACACCTCCGTCATAGCAGTAATACCAAACTTGGTCGCCGGATAAATATTCGTTGATGCGGTCTGTCCAACCAAATAGAATACCTTGTGACCCAACGTACTATTGATCATGAAAATGTGTCCATCGACACCTCGTCGTCGCATCTAATGAAATGCTTCGCGTGTACACACCACCGGTGCCATCAAATTCGTTTCAACTGTTGACCGTACAGCTTCGGAATTGTTCTCATCAATTAAATTCACTTGATTCATGATGCCAGCATTATTCACCAGTACATCGACACCTCCCACATTTTCTTCGGCCCATTGAAATGCTTCTTTGATTTCACTTTCCTTAGTGACGTCACATCGAATCGCATACAATTTACCGGTACTTTGCGATGGTATTTGTTGTTGCAGTTCTTGGACCCGTTCCACTCGTCTTGCTAGACCGATCACATTCAATCCGGCTTTCACCAAATCTATTACTATTGCTGCACCTATGCCAGAACTGGCACCTGTTACTATTGCAGTTTTATTGGCCCAGCTATCCATTTTTCTTTGGTCCAAAAACAAATTTGTTTTCAAAGTTAGCGTGAAAATCAAAAGGAAATCGAAAATCGAATGAGCTTTAACGACCAACTCAATTCACACTACGCACAATAATAAACAGCGTGAAAATGCAATGCTTATTGAATTGATGCTAATGCAAGACTGTTTCTTCACTTTCGAATTGAGTTTACAATTTTGTACTTTGATGAAACTACAAGTGTGCTGCTTTATGGCCTATGCAGGAGAGAAATCTCTTGAAAATTATTACTTATCGGTCTCGATACATTCAAGAGACATTGCAGAGATATTTTCATCTTATACATACGATCATGTACCTCAGAGAATGCTTTTGTTGAGAGCAATGATATTTGTTGAAAGTGAACAACAAGCATAGGACGTAACTATTGTAACTTCTTCGCCTAAATCTTTATGTAAAAACTTTTGATCGCTATGTATCACCACCTCACCCATCGGGAACTTGTTTTCCTGCAATCACAGTGGCGTTAGAACTCGAGTCGTGTTACTATTAACAATAAACAGAGGTCACATCTTATTGCAGTCTTTGCTGTCGAGAACAGATAATTATAATCGTTTCTAAAAGGTTAAACGAGGATTTGAGTTCTTGAATTTGTTTCTAGTTGTCGAATTTAAATTTTCTAAACCTCTCAGGTCAAGTGAGTGACGCTCTAAGTGAGTCATAAAGAAGCTTTAAGGGACCTGAATTTCGAATCAGTCAGTGAGCCAAAGAAATGAAATGAAAATCGTACATTTCTAATCTTAAGCTCTGATTGACTTTAACATAAACCATGGGATTTTACGAACTTTAGAGTACAACAGTTGACAACGGTCTCAGAGTCTCGCTGTTCAAGTTATTAGACGTCAGATTTTAAACTTTCGTTGGTATCAAAGCGACTCCAATAGAACTTTCAGTAATTATTCTCGAGTTCATCGAAAAAGTGTGACTACTCAAAATCAAAATGCTACACCAAACATTGCGTGTAAATAACTAAATTTTTCTTCAACAACAGCTCCTGCGTCGTGGACGTACTGAACAGTGTGCGTAGTGACTTGGAAGCCGATAAATTCGAACTTCAATCGATCAAAGATATGCTTGAATAATGGAGATTCGACAACACACAATTGTTTTAAAGTGCCTGCATCATTTATCTCATTTTTAAATATCGAAACCTAATGTGATACACAAAAGTTTATGTTAAACAACACACGCCTGAACACATAAATGAAAATAAATTTAATTTCAAACCCAGACTGTTTGTGAATGTTTTATCATTAAGTGGCCCTAAGCCACTAAGTTTTTTCTTGTCTGCCCACGCAAATCCATTGGTCAGGTGGTAAGTAATTTAAGCCAAATCAATTCACACAACTCACAATAATAAACAGAATGCAATGCTTATTGATTTGCTGCTAATGCACAAAAGTTTGTTGGCAATGTGATGATTCGAGAGCTGTACACCAATGGGGTTTTTAATTTCCAAAATATCACGGACTTAGACCGAAATTCGATTCCGAAATTGACGAGCAAACAATGCACGGAGTTCGAGCTAATCATCGATAGTAAGGATGAAATGCATTTTTCGAAATGCTATCGTCGAAATCCAAAGTTCGTTTGATGGACTATCGTCAAATGATTTGTTGGTAGTCGGCGAATCTTTAGTAGTCAACGGTGAACTCTACCATGATAACTGATCTTGTGATCGACTGTGAGATTAACGGCAGTTCCAGTTCTTCTTCCTTTTGTTGCAGCTTTTCAGAAACATTTTCATTTTTCGCCTTTTCTTCTTCCTAACAGAACGAAAGGGCAATCAACAACCATAGTCTTCATTTAGATTTAGAGCACTTTTCAAAGTTAACAAAACTACCGGGTTTTTGGTAATTTCATAATAAAATCGCTCTCTTCCGGTGATGTGTCACTTATCCAAAGCAGTTGTTATATGAAATGACACATTCCATATAAATCATGACACGTGGCAGGGTCTCTGCAAACGGCCAGATACTTTTGAAACTGACCCATTTTTCACCTAAAGCGGCAAATATCTCTATCAGGCTGACATAATAAGCCTGGTGGTGTATTATATTCAAAATACGCGTTTTGTAAGGCCTACAGACTTATTATAAAAACATTCGAAAATTCATCGGCATTTACTCGAGTTATCAGTCAAAAACGATTTTGGCTACTTTTGAGCAGACACCTAATCCACGGTCCCTAGCAAAAACAAAGCCAACTTTCCCAAATGTAGTACTACGGTTCACTCGCAACAAACCAACGAAAAGAACGAGAAATATCTCCACCCGATACCTGACACCATGTCCCAAAGTTGTACGACGTTTTCACGATATCATTCTTAAGTGAGTACTTTGAAAGAATATAGACATTGGTTGTAATACAAAGAAAATCGACGTGAAATTTTTCAGTATTCGACCGGCTAAGTTCTACCAAAATATCGTGCTGAGAGCACATTCGATTATCTTTATGAGCATGCAGCGTGCAGTGGCAAGGGGGTGTCAAAAATCGGCAAAGATCTGTGTATCTTCTCAAAGATAACAGCTAAAAAATCATTATTGAACTACTTATGTTCGAATGTCTTTGGGGTAGTACAAATGATTGCTCAACTGAAAGTCTACTGAGAGAGAGAGAGAGAGAGAGAGAGAGTTCCCAAGCATTTTCAGGCAGGCTTAGTGATACCGATCGCTCTGTATAAGAGCGCAACGTTTGAAAGTTCACAGGATCTTCAATCCAAATAAAAGTCAACGCAATTTTGTTTTAATGTCTCAGTGTCTTTGCCCTAATAAAGTTTGATGAGAAAAGGAGTGCGTTATGTTCAGTCGTCTGTCAATAAAGATTTTGTAAAAGGAGGATTTTCCTCGAGTTAGTCTAATAGCCTAGCGCTAGCCAAGTAACTTCGAACATCTCTTCACGTGACAACATGTCAACATGTAATGCACTATTCCCGTGGTTGACACAACGTGCCTATAATGAACGATTTCCGTAGGTGGTTAACATACATGTAATGACGATTTTCCGAATGGAATAGCGAATAAAATATCTTACTAATATATGAGGGACAAAAGGTCTTTGTGTGCTTATTAAGCTCTCCTCACAACTCGGATTGATAAAGTGCAATGAGAAAAATTTACCTTGACGACATGAAGGTGGAAAAGAATTAAATCCGGTGCTGTTGCATTACTGAAGAGCTGCAATGCTCACTAGTTTCAATCGACATAGTCTCTCACTCGCAAAAATTACAAGTGTAGTTCGTTTTCTGATCAAAACAATAAACTATCACACCAGAAAGAATTTATTTAACTTTCTTTGAGTGCGAGAATCTTTCCAATAAATCGTCAGTCAGCATACAAATTGGTAATGGAAAATTCAAAGTTAAAAAGCCGGGTTCTACGTCCTCGACAAACATCATCAATTTTGTATCAACGGCATTTCATATCTTTCATTATTTCTAAACATAAAACAGATCTCCCATCTTCCATTAATTTCATCAGAGACAAAACAAAGAAACATTTCATTTGATTCAAAACTATTTCTTTATTTTTTTTGTAATTTTTTGGCGATATTTTGAATATTAACAAAAGAATTTACTAATTTACATTATTGTACAGCTAGAGTCGTTAATTTCTTCGTATCGCACTTGCAGTATGGTATTCTAATTCTATTGATTGTGTAGAAGATATATATTTCAAAGGGATATCATGGAGTTAATATATACTTTCGAGTTGAGTTCATGGTCGTTTCCAATAAGTGAAGTCCAACAAAAATTATGAGCTTTATGTCCGTCTGGGCAATGAAAGTATAAACCAGGTATGGTGGAATGTCAACTTTGTATGGAGCGGAGGGCATAGCGATTTCATATGAACAAATTCTCATGAGAGTTCGTTTGTATGAAATCGCTATGTCCTCCGGCTTGTATGAACAGACCAAACCTGGTTTTAACGGTGTCTGTTTCTAGGTTCTTCCCATTTTGGGTTATTCGCAATGTAATCTGTTTCGAGAAATATAAATGGGGATGAGTTTAAAATTTAAAATAAAGGAAAGTATTTCGAGCTACGATAAACTCATACCGAGTCCTCTTCGGATTTCTGAAAAAAAAATTTGAATATTAAGTGACTTGTGTATCTTTAAAATGGTAAATTAGATTTTTTTTACCCCATGGCATCGGTGGTGGGGTTGGTAAGTAGTCACCCTTTAATTAAAAAGAACAACATAAGTACGAGTCAGACACAATATTCAATTATAATAAATTTGAGGCAAACGATAAAAACGGTGCGTCTGAGTTTAATCAATTGATTTATTGAGCCGAAAACTAGAGGTTTAGCAATTCTATTAATGATTACCTCGTAGAACTATTTTTATGTTCACATCGAGTGGAATTCGAAGAACTATAAAATTTCAAAGTAGAAACTCAGTCGTTCATTTCATCGTTCAAGAATTACTATTTCGATCTCATCTTTCCATTGCAAGACGATGCAAATAACTATTCCCCATATCCAATACACTCACCTGTGGTCGAAAGCCATTTTCATCAGCTTCATACGTTACTGTTATTTTTTGTCCATTTGGTGCCATATAGCTGTACGAGCCTTTCGCAGTCATAGCCTCGTCTTTATGTCCTCTGTTTTTGACATGACCTTGTTCTTCGACGTGGATACCATTTCCTGTTCCATAACTGTAACTGTAACTTCCGTCAGCGTGGGGTCCATCTTGGTTCCTGCAATTTTTGTGTTTGCATTTTAATAACGTTTTTCTTCGTTTCTTTTAATTGATTTGTCGGCATGGTGTTGAAATGATTTAAGAATATGATTTATAACAAACAAACGAATGTGTGCAATTTTCCAACAAAAATATATTCTCACCAGTGTGTATTGCTTGCAGCAGATTATTGATTTTTTTTTTCTCTCTATCTCTCTATTATGTTGGCTTAAATGAACCGAAGTTAACTTAATTGGCTACGACATTTTAATTAGATGGAACTGATGATGGAGTCGTAGTGTGTTGTCAGAAACTAAGTGGCTATTTCGTTTCCAAGTCATGTTAATTACTTTGATGCAATTAGCGCAGAGACAAAACAAATACTGTTCTGTTGTTAGGTCTTGTCGTCTTGTAGACGAAATCTGCTATTGTTATGAGGCTACAATTAAAACATACGAAGGGCAAATAAAATCGGACGATCTTTGAATTAATGAATCAGTCCAATTAGTCCTAAGACACTCGTTATATTCTGCACATAATTCGACCTTTGGGTAGACAAATATGAAGCTCAAAAGAAAGGATTTTTTCAATTCATCTATTTAATTTCAAAGGAACGGCAAGCATATGCGAGTCATCATTAAATCTGCCTCTTCTTCTGCTTTAGGTATCTCTAGGTGTTCCTTTGCAAAATCTTTTACTTCATTTGTTAAAATATGCTTTCACTATTTACACCGCCACATTATCCGGATATCTAATTTTTGAACCCGTACGAAGTATGCTTTCACTCTTTGTAACACTTTGGATAACTGATTAAAAACAACCCTTCGTGGTCACACAGAGATGTGTGAAAATAGTAATAAAACAAGTCCGGCTGTCTGTATTGAATTGATAAATGGTGCAAATGAAAGGTATTGAATACACCAATTCAGAAAGGAAGAAGTTTATCAAAGCTGCTCGGCTGTACAGTGGAGGTAACAGTTTCTTGTCGGTATCCGATTTTCGTGAGGTTTTTTGTTCGAATTGTAATGACGAAATTAAAGCGGGGGTCACACTGACTGAAATGAATGGTTATGTGTTTCATTGAATAAGTCTAACACTTCACAGAAATCAAAACATTTCACATTATAGATTTAGATTGGAATTCCTACATAACTATATGCTCCGGTGACGGCATACTTATATGAATTCTTCGTTGAAAATCACTTCCTACGTATGCCAACGGGATCCGTATTATTTTATTTGTAATTGACTCACTGATGTAATATAGGAATGGGGGTGGTTCTTTCTATCCTAGCATTCTGAGGCGCTGCGGATATACATCCGATAAATATTGTAAAAACGATTAGTTCCTGTGAAAAAAAATTTTCAAATTATTTTCTAGTTGGAAAAGGTTGTTGTGTTCACTTGAAAACTGAAAGCGAAATCCATACGCGCGTCTCATCATGGTTATTGGAATAAAATTTAATTTATTGAAAATGCTTAGACTCAGAGGGTGATGTAAATAAATTGAGAAAATTATTTTACTTTACTAGGGATGCAATGTGGCCATTCCCTCCCTAGGGAAAAGCCTTTACATCGCCCGTAAAGTAAAATAGCATACTATATCTCATATATTTCATTTGTATTCCACACGAAAATGGTTTTTTGGAATGATAATAAATGACTTGTTTGAAAAAAAAAATATCAGGGAGGTAACTCGATATCTCGTATCACGATGAGTAAACAACGTACCTCGGGCTAAAGCCCTCGGACACTTTTACTCATCAGGATACGAGATACCTCGTTACCTCCCTGATATAGTAATCTACTAATTTTAACATTTCCAACCAAACACAACACAAACTAATTTGCAAATAGCCTCGTGTGTTTTAAAATTTACTTTGCACAAGCCTTTAACACTCCTTTTGGAAAATGATTTGTCGCTTAAACAGCGCCGCATCTTCATAGAAATCATTTGGACCATGGACCAGGACGCTGGGAAAAATATGGCCTGAAATACGCCAACAGAAGTTCATAAATATTTCATTCTTAAAACCAGATTTACCGCAGCTATTCCTTCGAAGCTTCGAATAAACGCTTTACACAAAACTAGTTCTAGTTCATCATCCAGTCAAAAGGTTACTTGTAGCTTTCACATATTCAAAATAGATTTTATGGCAAATGAACAAATCGACGGTAATGAGTACGTTACGTGATGATATAAGTATTAGATTTCAAACTCTTCACCGGTCTACTACTTCCTTTGATCGAATCACTTTCGAAATATTGGTTTTAAATTTTTTACTTCAATTCTATTAACATGCCGATTCGTTGTTATAGGTATAGTAAAATTATCAGACCGAATTGATCGGTGATTTTCGTTAATTTTTTGGAGTCGTTATCATAAACAAATACATTTACTAATTTCGACAGATTTAGTGAACTTAGAAAGCTTTACTCACTTATGCCAGGCGGTAGAACACTAGAGTTAAGTAGTCCAGGGCGCTCAGTATACTAGTAGCGGCACAGTGCTTTAAATGGGGTCACCAGTGCACATCAAACAATCCTAAACCTGTGGTATTATGGGATGTAACATGTAGCACATTCAGAATGTCTACACTGTTACATAAATGCACAATATTCATACCAATAACAATACTGTCATTAATGGTATAGATAAACCGCAATTTAAAATAATTATTTGGTAATAATGTATGCGGGGATGTAAGCCGTAGATGATATTAAGATATGAGATATGAATGGAAAATAGTGTATAATAGAGCGGCCATGAATTATGAGCATTATTTGCGTTTTGGTTTTTGGATTGTTCGCTGGCTGGCATGAAATTAAAAAAAAGAACCGAAAGAGTGGCGGGTGATTGGTAGCGCATTGGTTAATAGAAAAGGAGTTCGTACACTAAGAGCGCCACGTTATTTTATAGAATTTTCAATTCCCTAATCCCTAATCTTGAAGCCCCTAATAAAAGAGTAAATTTTGAAGTGAAGATGTGAATGAAGTTGTTGTTATGGCCGTCACGACTCTTTGAACACCACATCCTCTTTTCGAGTTGTGAAGTCATTTGTGAGTACGTTCCCTAGGGAGGTAAATAAGACGTTACGTCATTTTGTCGAATTTGGCTATGCAAGATATGTGTACATGGTTATTGTTCCCAAAATAAATTTGATCCATGTTTTTACGAAAGAAATTCAAGGGCTATTTTCATTGCATAAGCTTCAGAATATTTAATGTGTTCGCCGTAAGCAGTGCTATGCATGACGTCTTCTTTTGATGATGACGTTTATCATTGACGCCGTTTTTTTCCAAAATGGCGTTCAGGAGTGAATTTAAACTACTCTATTGAAATTTGAGAGGAAACTTGGATATGTTACACTCAAATGTCAATAATCTACTATTAGCCACTCGAAGAATGAACTCGCTGCAAGTTTCTTCCTCGTAGATATCCAAAGTTTTCCTCGTACTATTACTCGTCATTTTATGAATTCGAATTTTACTGTGCAATGACTGGCTTTGGTTAAAAAATTGTGAACTTATCATTGTTTCCTTCGCTCAAATAAGACTTTGAACTTTTCAGAAACTGCAAACGTAATGCGATTATATTCGGTTAATCTGTTACTTCGTTTATTTAAAGTATTTCGATTTGTTCCATTCGAGCTCTTTTACTTCATTTGTTACAACATACATTTTTATATATAAGGAAATGCAATATCAATTCAATCGCTTATTACAGTCGTTATTGTTGAGAGCAGATGAGCATTTTAGAAAGAGTTTCGTTGAGAGGTTTCTTGAATGTCTGTTGATTGAAGTTTTGCCGTTTTGAGTGATCAAAAGAAATGACAGTGAGAAACCAGCATTTCTAACAGAGCGCAGACATGTCACGTATGTTCTAGTCTTTTCTGGTTTTGATTGATATTCTTTTCCAACCTTTGGCGACACAAATCCATTTTTTAAAGCTTTTACCTACCTTCCGTACACACTCTATGCATATTCAAAAGCAGCTTCTGCAACAAATTTCTTTACGTTTAATATTTTCTTAAAACTTTACTTAATTCTACTTTATAGTTGCACACACCAAAGTATTTGTTTAAGGAGATTTACAATGAATAATGAGAAAGCATTTATCACCATATCTAAATTAATTGGGTGCTTAAGGCTTAACAAATTTTCTATATTTCTATAAGCACGTAAACTGGAAACAAGTTTTAGTTGAACAACATTGAATCTGATATTTTCTTAATGAGGTAAGTATTACCTAATACAGCGTTAAGGCGATTAGTTAAGGCAGCATCACATCAATTTGTATGCATATCAATGCAGATGGCGCTGCCTACTCACAATTGGGTTTTATGTACAGCCCTTTCAGATAAGGTAGAGGTAGAGACTATTGGCAGGCGCCTGCCAATAGTATTTTCAATAATAAATTGACTATTGCCAGGCGCCTGCAATTAGTCCCTTCGTAATCTAAATGAGTTTCTTTTGAAAACTAGAGAATTTATCTGAAATTTGAAGTTAAGCCAAGGAAGAAAGGATTTTTGATTTTTACATTATTTAAAAGTAGAACTCGTACTCAGGGTCAAAAATGGATACAGGGGTGGAAATTTGAAAACCGACATCTTTCCTTATCCCACACTTTTTTGGGTTGTGATTTTAGGACGAAAAT
>JANTFA010109446.1:0-13909 GCA_026413405.1 Phytosciara flavipes | reverse complement strand
AACGAATTGCAACGCAGCACTTTGGCAGCTCGATCCTTTCAAAAAGCCGAACTGATTACCAACAAATAGCTGAATACTTTCGAAATAACCATACAGTTGTCTTATTAGCACATGCTCAAAAACCTTGGATAAAGAAGGCAACAGTGTGAGCCCTCGGAAATTGTCAATATCACAGTCTCCATCTTTATGAATCAGTTTCAGCCTTCCTCTCAACAGTTCAGCTGGGTAGACACATGTTGCTATTGCAAAGTTAATGCAGAAAGCAATGATCGGAGCAATCTTTACCACAGTCGCCTTAAGTAGTTCAATTGGAACGCGGTCAATACCAGTAGACTTTTTGTTTGGCAGTGACTTGATCGATTCAATCACTATGTTAGCATCAACATTCTGAAACGACCAAGCGTTGTCTTTGTGCTCGGGGTACAGGTCTTCGATATCACTTTCAGAGTACCCATGTACGGCAATAATCGACGTTGCAAGTTTCTCACCCGACGAGCAGAAGTATTCATTGACTTGATTACAGGATGCAACCGAGTTATCCAATGGCAGTCCATTCATCGTGATAGTTGAATCCTGTTTATGGTTATATTGGTTGAATATCACTTCCTTATACAGCTTCCAAGTTTTTCTGGAATCACCAGCCGCGGATTCAATCCTTTCAAGTTCGTAGTCCATTTTCCGTTGTTCATTCACTGATTTCACTCGGACTTTCAGCTCTTTGTACTGCTCAGCAATGACCGTGTTGTTTGGATATAAAACCATTAAATGACGTAGACTATCTCTGTTTCTGATGTCCAGTAGTAGATCTCTGTTTACATGTGCATTCCTTATGCGGTGGTTAGATTTGATGGAGATTTCTGTGGTACAGTCGTTTACGATGTTTTGGAGCGCTAAGTTCAACTCGTCCCCGCATTCGATATTTACGTTGTCACATAAGTGTTCTACCTGAGCAATTGCCGCTCGAAGATCGAATTTCTGTTTCTTAGAGGCAATTACGGTACGTGTCACTTTTTTGCAAATCGATACGAACAGGATGCTGTGATCCGACGAGTCATTATGAACGATAGACAACTTGTGATCCAGACGTAGCAAATTTGTTATTGCTAAATCAAGAATTGTCCCCGATGCCAATCTCGTTACACCTCGATTTGATATCTCATTCATTAGCGCAAAACAATGTGTTTCGGTGAGATCTTGCAGTTTGCTGTGATACGACATATCCAATTGGTTCAAATTGAAGTCTCCCATTATCACACAATTCGGCTGGCACAGGCAGTAACTTTCGAATTCCATCAGAAACCTGTCAATATAGTCCAATATGTGCACTGGTCTGCGGTAAGGAATCGCTACAGTAGTATTTACTGACGGAAATTCGACTATCAAAAATTGGTTGTAGTCAGGAGTAACGACATCGAGTATTATCTTTGGTTCGATTCCACAGATGCTCTCGTGAGCAAATAATGTAATTCCACCACCACCAGAGTTCTGGCGAATGCTGTGTGTTTCACGATAATCTGGGAGGCGAATAGTCTCTTTGCTGTCCAACGTTAAAAATGTCTCTGATACGGCAATCAAATGCAAAATTTTCGGAAAGGAAGCGACGTATTGTTCAACGATATTCAGCTTGTTTGGAAGACGGTTAATATTCCAATGCATCAGGTTTAGGTCTGAGCTGTGTGGACTGACAATCGTTCCATCAAAGCTGCGAACTACTTGAAGCATACTAGACAATTGTAGCGGTGTTGTATTGTCCATCTTCAGCCAACGGTTCAAGTCCCAATTGTGCTCTAATCAAATTGACGTGTGTAGTGCTGGTTATTCTTATCACTCTAGCTTTTTCTTGGCGACGTGCTAGTATTTGACCGTCGCAGGCTTAGTTTTCAGAGAAAAACTCAGGATGTTATGAATATTTTCCCAACAAATTCCTTTACATGTATCGAAACCGGAACAATTCGGTGGAAACGTACTAGCCCGAATCGTTCAACTGAGTTAAGCTAAATTAAATATAGGATAGTTTATAAACCAATTTCGCTGGAAATTCTTAGGCCATTCATTGTTCGGCTTTGTGCTGTATACCCCACCAGTGAGCTTTTTCTGATTCCTTGCTTTATTCTTGCCTGCGACTGGTATTTGCTTTTTCCTGATTTTCTAGTCAATTTGACTTTCAGGGGCATTGTTCTGAATAATTTTTTTGTCGCTTCTGTCGCTGTCGCATCTGATCGGCCCAACTGTGCTTTGGTCTCCTCATTTTGCTCATTTTAAGGATGTTCATTAACAGAACTTTTTTCGTCACATTGCGTTCATAGTGGGAGCAATCTACAGCAGACCATTCGTTTCTTTAGTTTTTGACTTTGTCGACGACGGTTTCTTTTATGATCAACGTTCCTCGTATATGTTTACTCTTGATGGGATCTAAATTTGAGACGCCAAGAAACATGCGGCACATTCTCATCTCTGCTGTTGTCAGATCTTTGCCAAACTGACCAGCACTTTGAACCATATGTGAGCGCAGGTCGTACCGTCGTTGCGTAGATTCTCCCTTTGAGTTTTGCTGTCACATAATACTCTTGAATTTTGTCACTATTTCAGCCAGCCGACACTGATCCTATGATTCAAGTCTTCGTCGCAATTTCCACTCTTACGGAGCCAAGATATTTGAAGCCGGTGCATTTGGCCATTTGGCGTCTTTGACTCACTAACTGATCTTAAGTCCCAAAATTTTATTTCCTCTATTTGACTCTCTATTTTCAAACTGATCCTATGAAAATGGAGATAGATAATGAAGACTACCAATTCTCAATAGTTCGATGTAAATTCCAAGAAGGCTGTACGCAATGTTGTACAACATCGGCTTCTATGACGTAAGTGAACAAATGTCGTACGATACGATTCCCATAGCAGTTTTGTGAAATGAAATAGGTTTTAAGAGCAACATATAACCCAAAAATGGCACAAACTCAACGGTCACCCAAGATGTTTCTGAAGACATATCTCTATCATCTGACTTGTGGTTTCTGATTTTCAATTCAATCATAAGCCAAAAACACCAATCTATCTAATAAAACGGTGACCTTTATCTTTCCCTATCTTCATAAATAAACATAAGCCAGCCAAACTGACACAGGTATCTTGCCGTTATACTTTGTTGTTGGGTTCTCTTTTCTATTTCCAAAGTCTTCAATTGCGGGCGACAGTTATCAATGGCTGTACAATAAATTAAAATTTATCAGTTGCACTTATGATTCGGATGGCTGTAGTGATAATAAATGAACACTGTAGTAGCTGTTCGAAAATTGAATCATTACTATTGCACAGCATTGAGTCGTGTGATAGAATCGACACATGCCTCCAAACTTTAGCTCACTTGCTGCAATTCACGTGTTGATAAGAAATTCGTCTCGTGTTGTACATATTATGTGTGTCATGATGTGAGTTGTTTGTTTTTGAATTGGAAACGATGATTATTATTTAACCACTCAATAATTTTGCGATAGCACGGTTTATTTAACCATTTGTCGGCGATTTAATCATTTAGTATTGGCAAATGCTTCCTTATCAATAACCGCTGTACGGTTACTGGCGTTCCAAAGAATCTTTTCGTACAGTCATTGTCAGGGCCGGAATAAGTTCTTTTAAGTGTCCCTGTGCAAACCCGAGTTCAACTATAAGCCCGACGACACTGAAAGACAATAGTACTTGACGGTTCTGAAAATTGACATGTTTCAGTGAGAATTAGCGAACTTTAGTAGGATGTGCTACTGAACATTCAAGATGTTAACTCTTCTATTGATAGAGATTGATCGATCTTTATGAATTGAAAATTCTTTTCAAAGGTTTCCATTCTGATTTCACTCAATTTTGAGCGATGTTAAATATTTCAGCCGCCGTACTTGCCGACCTAAGACTTTGGCCTCGTATGCCGATATTTAGCTGACATAAAACCTCGGGGACGGCGACCGTTTTAGCCCTCAGCCGCCATTTTTCGACGGCTAAATTTCGGCGACTCTCCAGTCATGATTAACCCTTTACTACTCAACTCTTAAGTTGTCAACGTTGGAGCATTGACTCCAACCAATGTGTTAAGCTAAAAATTGCTCATAAATTAATCCGACACTGACCGTTGATCTGACATTCACGAACATTCATTTGTAGCACGTTACTGCACGAGCAGTAGCAGCACACATGAAACGTGATGTCGATAGTGTTGCGTAATTATTTTTTTAGGCATGTGGTGAGCACACGTTAGATTATTATGCCTTGGCCAAAAAATGTGATGTGTTAAAAATGATAGCTACAGCTATCGAAAATGACATAAAACTCACAATCAGCCAGTCATTTTACGTATTTATGTGACTAGTGGAAAAATAATTTTTTATTGATTTACGCTGCGGGTACCTTTATTCTAACTGCAACAAGGTCTTCTTTCCCGTCTGCCTACTGGTCGGCTATATGTTTAGTAGGCCCCAGATCTTTATGCAACGTGAGTGGAAATAGAATAGTCGTTTATTATCACTTGACATCTGTCTTTTACCAAACTAAAAATGTTTTCATTATGAGCAAAGCTGTTGTGGTGACTTTCAATTCAACTTTAATTCCAACATTTTGCTAATTAACTAAATTTTTAGACCCGTACGAAGTACGATCGTTTCATATGATTTCTTCTCTCCTACGTTTTCAAACACGTCGAATTCGAATCCCTGAGTAAATTCAAAATCCTTTCGAAGATACTTCACTCTATAGCTTGAATAAAACGAACCCAATTTTGATGGAACTTTGTTCCTCGTTTCTTAATCACAAATGCCAGCTTAAGTCCGAAGATGAGCAGAGCCGGTGAAGTGGATCCAGAGATATGGTCGTAACCGTTTGATGATTTCCATCACACATAACGGGTTGACTATGTGGCAGCATGTTGCCTTTCCACCCACGAAAGCCGAGTTCAATTGAGGAATCTGGTGCCCTCAACGTACACAGAAGAATGTCATGAAAGACGCGACCCATTTACAATGAGTTCATGCCTATTAACCTATAGAAGTATTTCGAAATTTACGTTACATGCATATCTGATACACTCAACCACCCGCATTGGCCAGTGTGGTGTTTTAAGGCGTATACCGCATTCAACATTGGATTCAATGAACGATTTCGAAGAAGAAACGAAACTAAGCTTCCTAAGCAGCTTAAATTACAGATTATGAAAGCTTAATATCACACCAATCAGCAAAATTTTTGTTATGTAAATCGGATTACGGTACCGGAAGTTCCCTAGCTCCCATAAAATGAGTTGAGATACTGTGAAGTCAGGTCTAGCAAATTTCGTGTTTTTTTAAAATGAAGCACGTTAAGCGGTGATAGTGTTTTCAGAGTCCACTTAGTAAACTAAACTTCGTACCGTACCGTAATATTGATGTCAGTAATTTAAATAGTGGAACTAGTTGAGATACGGGTTCAAATGGAATGATTGGAAGATGGTTTCAAGATTTATCTCTTTTAAGGACAGCTAGTTATATTTTTGACAGGCTACTCGCACGGGTCCCTCCTAATGTTTTTTTAGTTTAAAGTTACATGTCTACATTAAGAGAGTCAAAAACCAGAAACAAAGCAATTTCAGGTGACTTTTTTTGGGGAAAATTCGGTTGCATTCGCTAATTATGTTAATGCTGTCTGTGTCTATGTAACATCTTTTTGTGGAAAAAATGCAGAAGGATAATGAATCAATTAAAACTAAAAATAAATAATTTAAATTTTTGCTTGATGTCCGGCAACTGAAACTACCAAATATTCATAAGAATCATGGACAAAACAAGGCACACAAATTGCACAGTCAATCAATCAATAGAGACAAGGAATTTGCTGGACCATTTACCCGACTCTTGTCATATTAGTTCATTTCGCAAGTTATATCGTGAAAATATTAGCATGCAAATATGAACACGTTGATGAAAAATCGAACAATTCAGCTTGTGAGTCCAAATAAGTCCCACTATTTTGAATAATAAACCGATCGTCCGATCGAATATTATGAACCGAATTGGCAATTGCTAACTAAATAGCGTCAATTGAACACGGCTGTCTTATTTTAGAGAAATACGGTTGAAAATCAATAAAACTGTTAATTAGATTCATTAGTGAATTTGTGAGACATAGAAATTTGAACATTTACCCATTAGCCATCCGAACATATTTTGCTATTTGTCTAAAATTCTCTTGTATTTTCACTGAAACATGCAACATTTTAGCACCGCCAATTTTTTTTTCGTCCGCTGTATGATTGTTCCTGGCGATGATATTTATGGAAATTTTTGTGTGTTTTATGTCGCAAAGATCAAGACCATAATCACCAAGAGTTAAATGAAATTCATGAAATAAACGAATTGCATGCAATTAAGAGCTTCGATTCAAAAGAACAGTTTTTTTTTTGTTTTGATGTAGTATCAATGAGATGTTGTTTATTCATCGCTTGTCCATAAAAAGACTTCTATTTAATCTGAATACTAGTCACAGGCAATTTTTCATACGAGTAGATATTGTCAAGTCACTTTTCATAGTTGCCTGCTGATTCCCTTGACTGTAGTCAAGGGTCTATACACCCGAAAATCATCTAAATGTCCGCATCAGAAATTGTGTCAATTTGCGAAAACTTGGAACAACTCAAAAATAAGCCACCGGGGAAGTGTAGTCAGTGATAGGTCCTCGGGATCTTGTCGAGTAGTAGTAGTAACTATGACAAGAATTTCTTGTTGTTGCACATTACAGCAACGAATTACCTTTAACCTTTTTAAATAAAATAGAAAGGGTGAAGAATGACCTGAGTGTTTTTGATAACACAACAACTTCAGCAGTTGATGTTCCAATGATTGACGAGTGTGAAGTTTGCGACCAGAGCACAGCGATTATAAATATAAGTGAATCTGTCAACATTTTTTTCAGTCAAGGGGCCCGACCCACCCAAATTATGGGGCCAAGTTATAAAATAGTGTCTGTAAATGCCGAATGCAGTACGTAGACTCATCCAATAACAAAACTAGGTGATTTTTTGCAACTGTTAAATAGTTTTCTTGCTGTAAGGGAGTTACATTTAATGGAACTCCTATAGAAGAAGAGAAATTTTATTTAAAATATGCAAGACAAGCTGCTCCAGAATCTCGCACATTATAACCATCCCTTCGACCATTTTTAGTTTTCATTAACGAGAACATAAAATGAATTTAAAAAAAAAAAGTTAGTAAAAGTTAGGTCACTTGGTGATGCATGTTAAATGACGTAGAAATTCTGGACAAGTGCCACAGAAGTAGTACAGCGAGTTAACTTAAAATATGGCAGATTCCTTCGGAGTTTTTTTCTTCCACCAAATTCATTTGAATTTTGCAGAGCAACACAAACGAATTCCGAAGGATATAGAATGATTCAGCGTGAAAATTTCCAGATTTAGAGTGCAAGATAGGGTCTAATATCTCAACACATGATTTTGCAGATTAACCTAAAGTGCCGAAAGAAGTCTCTACAGCAAAAGATAAAATTCTTCATGATATCTATCTTCAACATGCACTGGTATAGTTGCTGCACCAGCGTTTTTTTTTTGATCCAAATTACTTTAATACTTTTACATGCTGCTACGCTACATGCAACGAAAATCGTACTTTTCATTATTCAAGCCAGTCACGCCGACTTCCATTTATTTCTTTGGGGACAGAAAGCTAATTCTGGGCAGAAAAGTAGTTTTTGCAAGGGAAGTTTTAAATAATTTGAAATGTCGTTGGGGACACTTCACCCGTGGATTCAAGCACTACTTTCGACGCTCGATAACACAACTCAGGATGAAAATGTAAAGTCTGCTATTCGTGTCTTTATTGACCTCGGCTTCGCCTCGGAATAACAGAATTCACACGAACATTTTACTTTTCATTTTTTTATTTTGTTTCATGCAAAAGACTAATCCCGATGACTGATATTACTTTCGGTCACATTTAGTTCGCCTGCATAACAGTTAAAATATTTACAAAAACGTCTGTTTTAATCACTGTGAAGGCGTTGAAGGTCGCCGACTTATGAACTGCAATGATTACTGTCTTACTAAGTTTGTATCAATTTTGAGAACATTTTTTGTTGGTTTTTTTTGCACGTTTGTGGTAATTTCGTGGATTCAAATCCTAATTCAACAATGTTGACCCTTGCATTTCATTTCTGTGGCATTTATTTGCATATACGAAACGAAAAGTTCATGGGCGAATTGATAACGGCATTAATCCGGGAATTCCTTTTCCAAAATTTGCATTTGAAATTTTTGGGCTCTGGGTCTGCGTTGATATTTTCTAAAAAAAATTTTTTTCATCGCAAAAGCAAGAACACGTACCGCGCGAACTTTATTTCATTTTGAATCTTTCGCTTCAATTTATTAACAGTTTAATTACTTTACAGGAAAATCTTAAAGTTTATTATTCAATTACGAGCTTATTTCAGTGATGTACGGGGCGAATGCAAATTTCATTATAATTTTGATAAGATTAATCATTGAATTTATGTTTCAAGAGTTGAGCTGCACGATGTAGCAAATTGTGGAGCATATCCGAGATAGGTTTAACTTAGCCCAAAAAAGAAAAAAATGGAAAGGATTAGAACCTAAATTTTCATTTTCTTTTATTCAGATTTTATTTCGACGACATTTCTACAAACCAAAATATTTTGCATGAACCAGAGCGCGAATGTTTTGGCAGATAACTTTTTCTTTTAAACAGACCATTGACCATTCCGTGTTGTTGTATGTTGTTGTATGCATGCGATTATTGACATTTTTTTTGTGAGTGCAACAAACTGGGATGTTATCAGGTCACTTGAAGAATTAAAACATCGCCGAAAGGCTATTGTCACTTCGAAGACATTCTCCTTTAACTGATTTGTGGTGTTGGAATTTTTTGTTTCTCAATCGTCTTGTATGAGAAGAAGAGATCAATAATTGGTCTGACCGATTGGGGATAGCAAAAAATCATTTTATTGTTGTCGGACGACTTGTAGAGTTAATAAGGAAAACCAAGCAGTGTAGTAATTTGATTTGTCTCCGTGACGGTTGTTATGTGAATTTTCGGGAACAAAATCGCAGCCTTTGAATGAAATCTCTAAGTTCCGTCTTTTCGAACTATATTCAATTCTAGTTTGATATCAAAAAGTAAATTTTCTATCATCTGATAGAGAATGAGAAAGTTTAGTTTTTGTCTTGGCTCCCGGTAAACCGAGAATTTAATGGATTTAAAACAAAAATCCCAAACAACTCGAAAAAGGAGCACCATTTACAATCCAATTTGGTTTTGTTTGATAGGCATAATGGACATTAATGGAAGAAAAGTAGTTTTTTTTTGTTGAAAAACAGAATGGGGGACAGGTGACCATTTCCAAGGAAATACTATACACAAAAAAATACCTAACTATGAGGCAGTGTTTGCAGTCAAAGCATTTTCATATCATTGTTAACGTAGAATCATGCATGATTTGTGTAGCCTTAGAACTATGGATGTCGACCAGAGGAAATTTTTCATCTTCCCGAGCTCTAAGTGGCATGTCGCTGAAGTTTGTGGAAAATATTTACGGTTCAGTGGAAAATAGGTGACTAAATCACTGTGCTAAATTAAAGACCATTCCACTGCCTACAGTGGCAAATTTGACTAAATACAAAACAAGTTGAAGCTAAAAGTACTTCATTTTACAAATGAACTATCGAGAAAGATTATTGTCCATCGCAACATCATGAAATGAAATGATTTTTGAAGACAGTGACACTTAATCAGGGCTAAACATATTCAGGAAATTTGAATTAATTGAGCCCTGAAAAGGCTGCAGAACTTTTTTATTTCGGCTTTTTATAGTCGTAAAAATGTGCTTCTTAATCAAATGAATGATTTGGAATATTGAGAAAAAACCCTTGAAGAGTAAAGAGTGTGAGTGACGAAAGTCATCGTGGTATCACCCACACGTATGCTGCGTCACTCTAATTTTTCACTAAACATTTCCATCGGTCAACAGCTCGTGGAAATTGGTCTATGCGAAATGACACTAGTTGAATGGATCATCGGAATATCGACTACTACGACATAAAGCACTGTTCCAAGCAAGACACTAAAGGGAAGACATTTTTTTGGTTCACAAAAGCGACCCAAAATCAAGTCAATTTAGCAGAGAGTTGATATTGCGGCTTGGAAACTCAGCCAATTTAGTGAGCCGCCTAAAATGTGCCTGAGGCCGTTTGCAGCCAGAATGATAAAATAAGTATCTGAGTGGTGTTCGGTAGTAAGAATCACATGAGTGTCAACATTTTGATTTAATATTTTCGAAGTTTAGACATGTTTATAAAAACAAGATCGGTGCATTTTGGTGTAGAACATTTGTGTGTTCAGTGTCCAGACAAATTTTTTGCATCGATTACAGATAACCTGCCAAAACTTCGATTCCACATTCAGACGCAGAATGCTAAAAAAAATCACCTTCGTTACAAAGAACTTCGTTTCCGCATTTGATATGACAAAAAACAATTATCGCTTCATAACTGTAGTTCAGAGAAATTAATTTTTACAAAAATGTAAAAAAAAACCTTGAACACTGTTCATCTCTTGCAGGATAAGGGGCCATCCATAAATCACGTCCACTATTTTTTCAGAATTCCCTCTTCCCAAGATTCTTCTATATCTTCAACATGAAGTTCAACATGCCGTGTCACATTTAACTAGACTCCCCTCCACTTCAATGGTGGACGTCATTCATGGACAGCCTCTAACAATCATCTAATTCCAGTGGATAGGGTAACTTAATTGTTTTAACAGAAAAAAACACACCCAGAAATGTTCGAGGATATTAATACGTGGCGAAGTGCAAAATTTCTTAACATAAAAAAAACGGCTGCTTATTAGCATAGAGTTCATATTAAAAATTTGTGGTGAAAGTATGGCATATACAACGGTACAACTCTGCAAGAGCATTGAATAAGGAATGATGGTCATGATGATGGTGGAGCAGTGAAAAAAAAACGACAAATTTTCAACAAAAAATTTCGTTCAAACAGTCCACTTTTTTATCCTCATCTTTAGATTGCATGCTTCAAATTGGTTTAACCAATTTATGAAACATGTTCGATACATTTTTGCCGTCTATACTCATTTCAGGCACACACACAGAAGCCCACGTACATCATAAATTCTTTTGGCTGGTGTGTTGTCTGTACCTAAGCCCAGCAGGATTCGATTATAACTACCCAGAAACACAAAAAAAAAGAAGTAAAAATAAAAGTTCATGTGGTCCGAATGCAAGTGTCCAGAAGAGTGGATGTGTTATGAATGTGTACGAATGAAACATAAATTCATTTCAATCACACAAATACACACAGTCTCACTCGTCTCATTGATAATACGCATGGAAACATTCTCGTAAAATTACCTAAAATATATTATAGTAAGAGTAATGACAACATGAACTGAACACGACAAAAAAAAAACAAGAAGAAGATTACGCTGTTTGATTTATCAATCTATCGACTCTCGTCCATATAAATATTATTTAAGACGTTCCCACAGTTAGTAAGTATTGGAACTGCTCAGTATAACGTAGCACTGTGTTACTGTAAAAAGGTGGCATTTTTGTAATCGTTTCCGTTTCTATATTTTGTGTTTTAAAAAAAGTATAAAATCGAAATTTTTGTTGTTACATTTGTCGCTATGGAAACAAAGTGCTTTGCGGTTGTTGTTTTGACTGCTCTAGTCATCCACGGTGCACTGTCGGCTTCAATTAAAAGCGGTAAATTGTTGCACTGCAATTAACTCTGCTATTTGAACGGTTTTGATTATAATCATGAAAATTTTTGCTACATTTTCTTGCTGCACAGCCGAGCGCGATGCAATGCATCCACAATCATTTCTATTTAATGCACAAAATGATAATGGTCCTGGTCGACATCGTCGAGCCGTAATGCCACCGATTACCTTTACTGCACCATCGCTGGAAAAGGACGGCGATTACTGGGAAAATTTGGGACAGGACATATTGAGGGTACAACTGCAGAAGAATACGCTTAACAAAAATGTTGCCAAAAATGTGATTATGTTTTTGGGCGATGGGATGTCCATTCCGACACTGGCTGCAACACGCATTTACATGGGTGGTGAAGAGAAAGTTTTGTCATTCGAAAAATTTCCATACAACGGATTGTCGAAGGTTCGTATGAAAACACCATTTTTTCGCTGTTGTTGGTATGAACCAATCATACTAAACATAAAAAGTGTGTAAATGTGACCGGGTGTGCGGATGTGCTGCTGCTGCTGCTTGCCCAAATATATCTTTAATGTTAAACACGTGTCCTATGTGTATGTGGCATCGATTGTATGAAAATGTTAGTTCATCAAAATTTATTGCTACAATTTATTTTGGTTCGTGTTAAACGTGAACAGGCCAACCGATATATGTTTACGAAAAACAGTTCGCCCAAAAACTCATCATACAATTCAATTTTACAAACAACGTACGAATACGCTGTATCACGCAATCACAATCTGACCGGAATGTTAGTGCGGTTGCTAACGGTCCAATGCAGGATGAAATGGTCATAAAGTTTACTCTCTGCATCTTTACGGAAGGAAAAGTTTGAATTATTTTTTTTTCCAAAGGCAAAAAGCCGCAAAATTGGGACTGAAAAATAGTGTCGAAATAGTGGCTAGCCGATGTTCGGTGGGTGGGCTAATCCCTTCCAAATTTCATTAACATTTACCAAAACTTTACGAAACGTTACAGCCACCCCTCACTACAAAATGGGAAAAGTAAAGTTTTCTTCCATTACACACAGAATCTACATTCGGTGTGATTCTCCAAGGATATTTTGCTGTGTAATTAATACACACGTTAAATTTATTGATTGTAACGAAACACAAGTAGCAGTAGTGGCAGTAGTAATCCCAGCACAGTGCTAAATATTATACAAAATCAACAAACAACAACATCCTAAAACCACCTCTAAACTCCCAAAACCATTTTGTTAAATCCAAGCGATAATTTATCTATCTATAACAGACATATTGTGCTAATACTCAATGTGCTGACTCGGCGTGCTCGGCCACTGCCTATTTGGGTGGAATAAAAGCAAATTATGCAACCATTGGCCTAACAGCAGCAGTTGCTTTAGGCGATTGTCATGGCGAAAATAATACGGCTCATCATGTTAATTCGATTGCAAAGTGGGCACAGGACCATGGCATGTCTACAGGTTGGTGTCAAGTTCTGTTTTTACATATTATTTTGTCCATATATTCAAATGAATGTGCTGTTAAATTACGAACAGTCGGGTACATGAAAGCGAAAATCATTCGCATCTTTGACTTTCTTTGATTTCCAAAAATATGAAACAAATGCAAGCTTGTTAGAAATGACAGGCGGAATAATCTCATGCCGGTAAAACAACGAGTCAAGAAACAA
Organism: Phytosciara flavipes; assembly: GCA_026413405.1. Classification (NCBI taxonomy): domain Eukaryota; kingdom Metazoa; phylum Arthropoda; class Insecta; order Diptera; family Sciaridae; genus Phytosciara; species Phytosciara flavipes. Next base: position 469 of record JANTFA010109446.1, on the reverse strand, counting down.
TTGGCCGCCGGAGGTATTTCATGTCATTTTGTCGAGGGAAAAGAAAAGAAACTTTTGCTAATTGAAATTGATACCTCGACGTTACGCGAAACAGCATGTTTACAGATCGTAATGGAATAGCGAATTAAATTTAAATTTGAAAAATCGGAGATGCTATTGGTTCACCGAAAGTTGTTGATGTAACAAAATACACAGCGGTCCATTTTTTGTTCCCCATTTACAGGTCTCGTTACCACCACACAGGTAACGCATGCATCACCAGCAGGTGTGTATGCTCATACCGCCAATCGTAATTGGGAGAATAATCAAATACTACTGGACGATGGTGGCGATCCAGAAGTTTGTACGGACATTGCCAAACAATTAGTGAACGGACAAGTTGGGAAAAAATTAAAAGTGAGCAAAATGAAACAACCAGCAATGACAACAAGGAACACGAAAAAAGAGAGACAAAGAGATGAAGAAAACT
>JANTFA010109335.1:0-13909 GCA_026413405.1 Phytosciara flavipes | reverse complement strand
GTTAAGGATTTCTATTGGTTGAAAAATGAGAGAGACCAATTTCAACCAATAGAAATCCCTAACGGCGCTCTCAACGGAGTACCTTTTTTGAGTGGAAACCAGGGCTTACTCACTAAAGTAATTAGTGTCACACATCAGATGGAATCGCCGAGGAATTGCAATTTATTTGTCCAGTGAGCAACCCCTCGAGCACGAGTGAAAGCTTTCATACCACATCGAAAGCTTATTGTAATCCTTCTAATTGTACTTAATATAAACCGCTTAATTTGAGATTTTCATTTGTGTGTGTGAGAGAGAGAGTATTGAATACTAATCCAAAACATTTAACCCTTTGGTATATTCACCCCATACGGTTCGTGTCCGATATTATTCAAGCTTCCTATATTGTATATAGTTAGTCATGCACAAGTAGGTTCAATTTTTTCTTTAATGCAATTATGCAAACAACTCAACTTCAAAACTCGCTCACACAATCAACTCTCGATATATGTTTAGACCCGGACGAAGTACGAAAGTCTAATGTTTTCAGTCTTACGTTTGTAACACGTCGAATTCGATTCCCCGAGTAAGGGCAAACCTTATGTGGTGTCCCCCAGATTCAAAATCAGCAATTAAAAAATGTATGTCCATCCGTTCCTGGAGAGAATAACTTGAGTAAAACGAAGCCAATATGGAAGGGACTTTTTTCATCGATTTGTATTCACAAATGCTAGTTTAAGTTCGAAAATGAATCGAGCTCTATTCTCGAGGTCTAGTTGAGGTTTCTCACCTATATTACCGGCTCGTATTGTTCGTACTAAGTTGATAGATGGTGCAAGTCAGGAAAAGTTTGTTAAAATCGGGGCTCGGAAGTTAGAGCCCATAAAGTGAGCCTATGTCGAACTACTCGGCCGTACTGTGAAGGTAGAGTTGCTTGTCTATATCTTGAGTAAATTGATTTTCACGAATTCTTTTTGTTTGAAAGGTAATGACGACAGTAAGATTGTTCCCAGTGATCTAAGGAAACGACCCATGATGTGCTTGAGCCAAGTTTAAATAAATTTTTTTGCTCATTTGATTTCCCTTCGTATTTCATTTTATTGTGTGACAAACAACACAGAACAAGGCTGGCGGGACGGGTGGTTTTCACCTTTTCTTTGGACGCCATCTGGGTCTTTTATTTTTAGTAAATTTTAGCTGATTTTAGCCATTTTTTTTTCAGAGTTCAATTTTAATATGAGACTTTGTACAGGACTTTCAAAATTGATGTAAAGCTGAAGACATACGAGCAATTTTGCGTTGATAGGATCGACAATATTATGCTGTGTTTTCCATTGTTTAGCCTGTGGTGAATATCCGACTACAACAGAAATCGCAGCAACAGAAAATTGTTCGTGTATCTTCGGCATAAGCAATTTTCACAACGGTTTAAATAGCATAACTGCAGTGTTGCAGAGTAGTCTTGAGATGTATGCGGAGGAGTAACCGCTGGCTAAAAAACTGTCCCAACATTTCTACTATTGAGAGGTCGGGTCGTCCATAAAAGACGTCAGCGATTTCTGTGGAATTTTTGACCAACCCCCTTCATCTGTCCGCATTTTTCCAATACTTACAACTGTTGCAGACGTCCTTTATGGACGGCCCATGAATTTCAAAAATTCCTCTAAATTCCAAAACTCCATTGAGTTCCGAAAATTCGAATTCCAAAAATTTCATCGGCCTGTCCCAAAAGATTCACCAGTGGCTAGGGATCGTAAATAAATTACGTCACGCCCTATCAGATTGAAATCACTAATAACTCGACAAGTTTTCACTTCTCCGAGTCGATAGAACCCACCATTGACTCAAAAGAGTGCATCCTTGTCGAGTTATTAGAGATTTTAATCGGATGACAGCACTGAAAAAAGTATGACGTCATTTATGTACGGCTCTCCTTACACCCCCTTCGGATGTACGCATTCATGGACAACTAGCTATACAGATTTATTCATGTCGTTCACTATACTCGTACGGGTCCGCACCTTATGTCTTGTGTTATATTGCCTGTTAAGTTTCATGAAATACAAAAAAAAATATTTCGTTAACCAGTATTCGTGCCGCTCATTTAAGATTCCCATACAAACACAACATACGTACGTCGTACATACATCAATACTTGTATATCGTCGAATCTAATATGAAACGCTTGGTTATATTTGCGATCGTGCAAAAGGCCATTGGCCGGAATACAGTTGACCTACTAAGAATACACTGTCATTGCCGATATATTTGGTTGGTTGCTTTTTTTGTATGAAATATATTTAATTGTGTTCGTAAAACTTTCGCTTTGGCATTCGCGTATTATTATTACACATAGTATGTATGATACAGAACCGCGATTCAGAGCCCCCTGTGTATAATGTCTCTTGTGAAACGTTTTTTTCTTTTATTCGATGTGTTGTTGATGCCGCCGAGGTCTGATCCGAATGCGGAGAGGCGAGGGGACTAGGGGGGGCATATATACTATACCTATACAACGAAATGTTGTTATTTCTAACATTTCTATATGCTCTGACATTAGATGAAACAGTCAAGTGCGGCTGTATTTAAGCAATAGAGATGGGTTCGGTTGGGTTTTTTTTTCTATTGGTGGAGTTCATGTGTCTTATTTTCAGTTTTATTTAATTAATTTTCTTCGTTTTTCTCTTCTGTATGCGGGGAGTATATTATCGATAGATTGCATTCATATACTTCACATTTTATGGCCATATGAATTTGATTTGACGTGTGTATGGTATACATAATGCAGCACAGATGTTTGTGTGGTTGGGTTCGATTGTTTTTCTATACGAAAATTTTTTTTTTTAAACTTTGTGTTCAGTGATGTAAGCTTTACACATTTGAATACACTGTTAGATTGTGGGTTTGTAATAGCGCAATGGAATAAGGAAGTGATGCAGCGGAGCAATTGAAAGGAAAATACAGAAAAAAGCAGCAGCAGCAGCACACTCATATGCTATTTGGTTATGTAAAATGATGTGTTGGACGTGAAAGAATGAAGAAAATGCTTTTTGGTTGCTGTGTATTTTTGTACACTTCTTTCTTCTGACAATCATACTTTGCTATACCGCAGGTTATGCGGCTGTGTGTTATGTTTAATGTCAATCGATATGGGGAAAGTAGATTTTATAATTGGATTTCTGCAAAAAATGCAATTCAAATGCAACGGTCTTTTCTTCTATTTCTTTTTTTTTGCTATTTAGAAATGGGTGTTTTGTAGACTCTAACACACCGTTGAGAGCGGTATGAGGTCGTACAATTATGTGCGTTTTGATTTTCTATGGTTGGGTTACGTAAAAGTTATGATTGCACAAAATGAAAAAGAGTGTGGAAAAATAAACTCGTTTCGTGATGTTTTTTTTAAATTCATGTACATGAATGCCATAGAATTTCACATTAAAATAGCACTATGGGAACAGGAAGTCAAGTTTAAATGTTCAGCCAATTTCATATTATAACACACAATCGTTCTTTACCATTTCGATGGAACACGCATTTAATACGGTTTTGTCGTGCAAAATAAAATTGGCAAACTTTCACTATTCCACTATTTTAGGTACGGAGGTTTTGGTTGCAAATTTCCTATTGTTCGTTCTATTGTTGGCTTTTCTTTTTTGTTGTTGTTGTTGTGGTTGCTGAAATTATAACAATTTTTGCATATTTATGATAAAAAAAACTTCGTGAGTCATATTACATTCAAATGTCATTTGGCGGTGTTAAGGCGTTACAAATAAATTAACTTGAAAATCGCTATTGACATGGAGTGCACAAGTTAATGACACTTCGTTCAAGAGAAATTTTTATTGAAAAGTTAATGGGTTGTAGGGGATTGAGCTTTAAAGTTTTCATTTCTTTTTGGGCAGATTGACGGTTAATTTGGAAGGCATCTTCTCCTAAGCATTAATTCGACGACCTGTTAATCGAGTAACCAATTCGTCGAATAGATTTTTTTTCTTCAACGTTTGTACGGCGAACACCTGAATTACGAATGCTTGCATCTTGAGTCCCCCAAAATGTTCTGTTTCGACATAGAACTCAGGGGAATTGTATGGAAATGAACTCAGGCAGGTGACTCTAGGAACTTCTGGGATAACTTTCCTGGTTTCGTTTAACTTACTCGCGTTCGACCTGACTACGACCTGGATTTGGCCTTGATTTGTTTCTCAATCCTACGAACGTATGCAACGACCGCTAGAGATGGCGTAACGAACGCAAATTCAACTTCATCTTCCTTCACCTTCAGTTCACGTGGACAATAAAAATTTTTCTAATCAAATGTGTACACGGGGTAGTTCACTGGACAAAGAAATCCGAGACTAGGTATACATCGGACATGCTCGAAAACGACTCTAGACAGGGCCTATTTTACGTAATTAAACTCCTTAAATTTCCCAAAAACTCGCGAACTTAAGTTCCTTTCAAATCTTTTGAATACAAAATTGGGACGAAATCGTTTATTGCTGGAATTGGTGAGAAAAATATTGAACGACTTATCAAATCCTGTGAGATTTGTCTAAAATGACATTTAAATCAAAGCCCATCACAGTGAACTTTATGTCGGACACTTTATTTATTTATTTTGAAGCAAACCAGATAAATTAATTGAAAATTTTCTTTCTTTTCCAGGTAAGTTCATTCAGAAAGTAATTATGCAAAACCATCGTGTTGTGAGTATTGAACTTTGTTTTTCTTTGTATGTACGGAAACGATTTCATAACATAAATACAGTCTCGGAAGAGCTTTACAATAACAACACGTTTTTGATTTGATACAGATGTTGTGGTTGCTTGTTATTTGTTCACACTATAATTTCGTCTAACAAATGGAAGTCTAGATTCTGTTCATTTTGTTTCGTTGCAAGTAGCATACTACGTGCGAAAAGTCGGGAAATAAAAATCTAGATTTTCATTTGTTCAACTAAATTATTGTAGAAATAACCACAAGCCACACCAACCACCACATCAGAAAACATTTTACTTTTCCAAGACTGTATGAACTCAAATTGTTCATGAGTTCAACTAAACAATGAATGCAGAAAGGGTACATGTGACGATAGCGATTTATAAGAAAAATGAAATTTCATTCTGCCGTTCGCCACATTAAATTCATTTCATTCACCTCATTCATCTAGCTCCGTTCTAGGCTGACGATGTTTTTTATTTTGAACTATCCCGACAACTTCTATTGGCACCATGAGCCAATTTGAAACAAAGCTAAATGAATGAAGTTTAATTTTTCTTATAATTCGATATTGACACACGTTTCCTTTCTGCACTTAACTATTCCTTGAAGACTTAGATGGGTCTTGAGGCTACTCGAAATTGTTCGTTATTAGAGAAAATTATTATGACAAAATTGATGAAATAAACCTTCCACCTGTAATAGCGTGCGTATTTTATGAATGGCTTCCAAAATTTCACTTATTTCAACGCCAGTATACGGCGTCATGACTATTTATGTGGGCTGAACCTAGCCTTAGCGTAAAATTTAGGATCAGCTAAAGCAGCCGTTTTCGGTCCCGTCCAAAATCAAGATTGTCAAACTGTTGACTTATCCCCATCTAGAGTTGGCACTTCGAGCGAGAAACTTACCTATATTTAGTGTTCCTCTTGCATGTAGTATCATTTTTTGAACTCCACTTGCTCATGTACTCGACAACAAACTTGAATCCATACGCATCTATACGCAAAAAACTTGAAAAGATCTCAACTGTACAAAGGTAGCTTTGTCTTCGGTTAATCTACAATACTGTGAGCCACCCCATCCAAAAATCATATAACGAAGATTTGCTGTAGACAAAAACGCTTACTACATTGTGGGGTTTCCACCTTTTTTCTCAGCGCATAAAGGCGTTCAAATTCATAATAAGTACGAGCAGAGTTTTGTGTCTTAAGTTGTTAAAATTTTGCTATTGAAAACGGATTGTCACGTCTCGCCAATCTAACAGGAAAGTTTTCCAACTCCAATTAAGCTGGCACGTTCGAAAACAAAATAAATCTGACAATGCCATTTCACCATAAAGTTCATGAACTTTGATCTACATCGAATATTATAACAAATTTCTGAAAAGTTTATTTTGAATCAAAATCCACACAACAATGTCGCTGTGACAACAATAAACTTAATCTAATGGACACAAAGCCCTAACTGCTTCGGTGAAATATCTAATTCATTTTGAATTAGACATTTGCATCAAGAGGCTGTTCACTTATTACGCCACGCTATTTTATGTATTTTTCGACCAACCCCTTCTCCCGTCAAGCAAAAACGGTCAAATATGACACGTTCAGGCCGTCACGTTTTGTTATACCCCCCTCCCCACTCGGAATGTGACGTAATATGTGAACAGCCTCCCAAAGTGCTTGGAGAAGCCAAACAAAATCATTCATACAATCAATTGCTAAAATGATAATAATTCGTATGAACGAATGAGAGTACCGATATTTTTGTATGATATACACAGCGCGACACATAGACCAAACACAACAGAATATATTCAAATTGGTTGAGTTAGTGAACGAAACAGAAATGTTATGTGACGTGCGAAAAAATAAATTTGTTGTGTACTTACCGGAAAATTATATAAAATTGGTAAAAAGAAAGTAGGTGAAAGGTTAAAGACCTGCCACAATATTCAATACTACACCAAATTGAAACAACGCGCGCGCTGTGCGCTGCTTTTCCACTCAGTTAAAATTATTCTCGCACAAACTCTCACATTTCGAGTTGGGTTTTTTTTCTCTGTTCGTTGTGATTCTTTCGAATAGTTCAAAATTGTACATAAAGTGCATAGCTGGGACACATAAATATATAGCGGCGAAAAAGCATATTATATCAACAGAGACTAAGCGTTTTCTATCAAAATTCAATACACATGCACCGATAGGGATGCGTTGCTGGAAGCCCGGAATTATATATTCCGCTTCCTCGATCCAACCGTATTATATTATATGCCCAAGCTGTCGGTTGTTGCGTTTATATCTTATTCGGGAGCGTATATACACCGGATCAATAATGCAGTGAATCCACTTCAAAACATTCTCCCAACACAAATGCAGGAAGTCCTTATATAATACGTAGAAAGGGAGCATTATGGGAAGGATGAGGTGCTTTTCCATTGTACTGCCCTCTTGAAATGTGGGTTGCTTGTGGCATTTTGATATTGTATATATATAGTCGTTCGGTGTGTGTTTGTGTGAGAGTGCATGCATCCATTATGTAACCAGTGCACATAATCGAATGATAACATAGCAGAGTTGAATGGAATTCTCAGGGTCGTTCAGATCTAGGTCTTCTATGCAGAGATATTCTTTTTTCCTTCAGTTGCATGTGAAATGACAATGTTGGTTCGTTCGTCCGAAGGCGGAAGCATAAAATGAAAATTTTATTGAATAAATTTTGTTGTTTTGCTGCAAAAGCCGAAATGTTTACGACTTGTTCCAACGAAATAAAATTTCGTATACAGCTGAAATGAGACCAACCCATAATGTCCAAGTTTCTTTTTTTTCAACATAGAATTGATTTCTTCTCCTTCTTCGTTGCTTATTATTTCTTGAATTTCTAATTGCTGCAACTTAATTAATTCCTCAATCGTATCGTGTTCTATATATAAAGGTGGCATGAATCTCTTGAATCTTGAGATCTGGTCATCGGATCATCGTTAAATTACTCAAAGCAAAGGTCGGCAAGCTGCAAATTAACTTTCGAAAAATATTTTCATGCCAAACTAGAAGCTACATCTAATGCATTAATTGTAAGCATTTTCCATTTTGGAACCAGCCTGCTTCCTAGGAATCTGAACCAGTAGCAACAAGTAGCTCCTTTGTATTGATCCTAGATATTTGTGGCATTGACTTTTTTTTTGAAATTTGGAATACCAATAGCTATCGATCCCATCGATTTTGTATAGAATTTGAAGCCGTTTATAACCATTTCTGATTGTAGGCCTCCCATTAAGAGGTATTTAGCCATGAAACACCACGCGGGTTAGAGCGGATTGGTGAGTGTGGATCACATGCTTAACGTGAATTCCAGACCACGCCCCTAGGTTACCAAGCCTATAGGACTTTTATTCGATGCTTATTATTATCTTTGCCTAAAGCTAGTCTCAGACATATTATACATAGAATTCATCGTGAATGGGTCCCGTCGTAAATGTTATTCTTCTGTGTACGGTTCCGTTGAGGCCACCAAACACCTCAACTACCCAGAGTATGAAGCTTGAGTAACAAAAACGGCACGCAGAATTGGTCCTCACCGGAATTGAACCAGAATTTTCTGGGTGGAAGGCTAGTACGCTATCACTGAGCCAACCCATTCCTGTCGATTTTGTATGAAATACCACAAGTCATGCAACTTTCGATTCAAATGAAATATCAAAATTAGATGCAAAACTCATCAAATATTGTTTATTTGTCGATTAACGACGAAGCTTGAGCATCTGAATATTAATGGTAAAGCTAATCACTGCTCAGTGATATCAAAATGCTCCCAGAGTGTAAAGTTGCCATGTTAAGAGATTTCAAATGACCGCAAATCACGGTCAATCACCCTATAATCTTCAATACATTTCATATGATTGAATTTCTGAAAATAAATGTTCAGCATGCATTGTGGATATATGAAATGAATTGAGCTTTTCATTAGTGTATCTAGTCCGAATCCAATCAAGGTACAAAATAAAAATTGCAGAAAAAAGGCTTCCTGTTGTGTAAGCTCACGCAGTGTACTGACTTTACAAACACGTGAACAATACCGTTTCCTGGTAAAGTGTTGAGCCCGGTAATTAGATGAAATGCCGATCGCCAGATGAATTGGCAAGGGACTTAATGGGAATAACGTACTTTGATTGAGGCAGTGCCTTAGTCGTTTTTTTTACAAGCTTTCAGAGCTAAAAGCTCTTTTAGCTGAATTGTGATGTATGATTTACGATAAAACATTTAATCAGAAAATTCTCGAGCTAATCTTCACTTGAACGAGTATGGAATTAAAATAAATTTGCAAAAAAAAAGAATGTTAACACAGCACACAAGTCCTCATGAAATAAATTCGAAATTTTATATTTTAATTCCATTCATGCTCCAGTTTCTCATTATAGCCAATTTTGTATGGCATCATTTTCATTTGCAATGTTCTACCCTTTTCATGATCCAATTAGGAGACTTGGAATTTTAGTCTTTTATTTATTGACAACATAAAAATAACTCCCGTCGAATGCATTGTTCTGAAATTCCTCATTTTTCTTTTTCAATTATTATGACAATTCAAATGGCAGCATAAGCGCCATTGGTGATAGCTGTGTACACAATAACTTCCTGTTTTTTTTTAATTTGTAGAGAACTCGCTCTGGTGAAACATAAGCCTTCGATGTTGTATTGCAATGGTTTTGTTATGATATTCAGTGAAGGATCATTCATTCTCCCTATCCTCCACTGTTGCACTTTCATACATCCAGAGTGAACTGGCAGGAGCGACTGAGCCGTTAAGTTAGTTATTATGAAAATGAGGTATAAAGCACGTCCGACTAAGTCAAATTTTTTACCGACTGAGCAGATGGAATTGAATCGTTTCAGTAGTGAATTGAAGACTTTGAATCTGTTGAATAAGTCTTGAGATCACTTAAAGATGGCGAAAATTTTTGTTGCACGGAGAACTAAGAAGATCAGCTTTAATCTTTTAATCGTGAAGTTAAAGTTCCGATGACAAGGTCATGATGACTCATCAATTTAACATAATTTCTCAGTGTCAACTTCAGCTCGCTACATCAAGTTTCTAAAGTAGGTTAGCAAGTTTCTCAAAAACCAATGATTAATTTTGAAGACCTCAGATCCCATCCTCGCACGCTCTTAAGGGGAAAGGGGGTATGACAAAAGCGTATGTTTTATACATTTTTCAATTTTTCTCCATACATTTTGACGAGCGAAGAAATCTGGTGCGTGCGTGATTTGTGAATCTGTGAAGATTACTTACTCATTTAACATTGAACACGTTGTCTAAATTAAAATCTCAGTTGGGAGAAGCACTGAGAAGTACAGGAGGGGCTTAGCCTCACTTCCTCGTCCCCATATATACGAGCCGGGTATGACAGCACGCGTTTGTCGAATATATACGCGCCTAAAAAGAATGAGTACTAGGGCTCGTGCAATGATGACGTCTACAGGATTTTTCAGATTGTTGACCCCCTGCCCCTTCGTCTACATAGTATTTCCAATATACCTTCCTCGTATGTGGACGTCATTATTGCACGAGCCCCTATGTGAATAGTGCACAAGCCAGCATGTATTATTGGGCTGATTTTCATGCAAACGTTCTCACTTACAGTGGAAAAATTGACGAAAAGAACACTTCAATCCAACAAAATTGCGTTTTTACCTCGGTTTTGACAACGGAAAATTAATCGCCAGTCTGTTACTTCTCAAGTACGATTCATTTCTTAACAATGTAATTTAACATTTTATGCCAAATCTAGTACTTCGATAGTTTCAATGCTACGTTTTGCTATAAGAAGAGCATCCTAACGTAACAGCTATCATTCTTTCTTAGGTCGTTGTCAATGACAGCTTTTCAGACGGTTACGAAATAACTTACGTTGTTGGTATTGCGGGAACTGTAAGATAAATCTCCATAATTTTCAGAAATCGTTGGTACGTAAGCGAACCAATTCGGGTCAGTTTTGACTTGCATCATTATCTTGCATGCGTCATCGAAATAGTCCAACAAATTTTCCGTGATTTTGCCAACATTCACCTGATCTAACGGTCAAAGAAGCAGATTCATTCTTAAATGTCAGTGCTGACCGTATTGGATTCAGTAGAATTGATAATGGTTACGCAGAAATGAAAAATGTTGAAGCGACATAACCGATGGAATTAGTCATACACGTTTGAAGGTTTTGACTATAAAGCAACTAATTCACAGAAGAAGAAAACACACTCTCAGCGGCAAATAAAACAAACTCAAACTGCAAAAAGTACAGGACACCGTTGGTAAACAACAAAAAGCCGATCGTTTAACCGAAAGAAACAACATAAAATTCATCTTATTCAAGAAAAAGAAACACACACAACAACGGATTCGCTGCGCAATTAATGTTTATGAAAATGTGTTATTTCATAACAAACTCTCTGAAACTGGTGCGTTCGAGGTCGCCTATTGCAAATCACTTTTAAATGTTTTTTTCTTCTTCTTCCAACACAGAAGATTAGAATTTTGTGCAAATTTTTTCCCAATGCTTTTTTTTGTTGTTGTTTCTGTTTTGTTTTTACTAAACGAAACGCTGTTCAATCCTCTCGCATAATACACTAGACTGTCTTGACATTGGTCTTTTCTGTTGGTTTTTTTTCTTCTATTAAATGCGAGGAAAAAAAACAAGATATTCACGAACATATACTTACACGTATGCATTTCGAATTCGTATGTATCTCAAGACACTTAGTCATTCGACTACTTCACACGACGTATCACAACAAAATAGTAAAAAAAAATTCTCTCGCAAAAATTCGTCGACTGAGTGTACGGATTGTTTTTTGGAACGTAGTATAGCGTGATTCCTACGAAGTAGCGTAAGGAAAAATTTCATTTGTTTATAAGGTGCGACAGAACAGACCGTTTAACGGCAGTGATATTCCCTTTGAAGTTGAGAGGAAAGTTTAATTTTACTGGTGACAACCTAGTCGATTGTATACTTACTGTGTCTCTCTTTGTATGCTTAAAGCCGGAAAGACAATCTGTGCGATCAGACCACACTATGAATGTGTTCAAAATTAAGATTTAAAAATTTTTAGTTCAAATAAGTTCGCATCTAAATAAGGAAGCATTCGAGTGAACGTAACCATTTCCTGAAAAAAGAAACGTACACCTAGTCATCACAAACAAAAATCGGCTAAATGTTGCGTAGATTCTTTAAATTCAACGGAAAACAAAATAAGTTTTTACTTCATCCGTTGAGCAAAGCAGTATTAACAGCATCGGTGTTGATGTCTGACATATCAACTCAACGATTTCTCAACATTGTGAAAATAATTCCAGTGATCTCAAATTGAATGATCTTGTAAACAGTGGGAATATATCCAATTTTAGTCTAAGTGTGCTCCTAATGACGACACAAAACAACCAGCAGGCAAATGTTTGTGTCCTCCTGTTCTGTGTGAATCAAACTCGCCTAATAATAAGCTTTAACAGCACAAGTTCCATAACCAAATACTAAATGGTTTCAATGACAAACAAATACAACTGCCTCTATCCGTTCGACATCGTACAATACACATCAACACTGTGGTGCCTGCTCACAAAAAGATAGTAAACATTTCAAGTTGACGATGGCAATTCAATTCTTCTCTGGGTAAGCTTTTTTTCTTCTTGTTGTTGTCGTTGTCTCTGTCTATGTGCCATTGACATTATTATTATATCTGGCTCCTAAATTATTATTATTTTCATAAGTTTGAGTTTTTTTTTTGGTTGGTTCATTGTACTTGTGAATGGTGCGAATTATTTCATTCAGAAATTATTCGTACAAATCTGCGCTTTAAAGATTTAAATGGCAAAACACTTGAATCTTCAAATTCTATGAACATTTTGTGCTTAGGGGTTTTTTTTTGAATGACAAATCAACGTAGGTATGTTGAAGGTATTTTGCTCCACATTTAACTGAGGATGGTTTCGGTGAGAATCTAGGGTGCCAACATTTAATCTAGAGATTCAAATGCGAATGATTGTGTAAAGGTCTCACTTCACTTCATAATCAATGGGATAAATGGTCTGACATTCTTACAAGGGCTGTCAGGAATTTCACGCACACACTTCTCTAAGCTTTTTTTAGGTAGTAGGAATTTCACCCGACGTCATTCTCAAATATGATTTTAGTGCAAGGAAAATTTCCTACGGTGAATCACGTCGGCGCAAAATTCCTCTTTACCGTTGCAAGCGATATGTGCCAGATACATGTAGCCTCACTATCTTGCAACATCCTTCTACATCCTTTTTCTTCAGCCTCTTTGTATCTACTGCTGAATGTAGGACTCCTCTTCCATTTCAAACGATACAAAGCCACTTGCTGCCAATTTGTGCTTCATGACCCTAGTGGTCTGCTTCTACATCTTGTTGTGGATGGTCTCTAGTCCATGATGGTTTTGGTCTAACATTCAACTGTCATTCTTTTAAAATGTCTTGTACAGTTTCACTTACATCACCGACTTTGGTTTGCTGTCTAATCTATTGATTTTTCATTTTTTTCTTTGAGAATATGATTCCGAATTCCACACACACTTCTCTTCATGACTCCTTGTGCTACTCTCAATTTGTTTTCTTCTGCTTGTGCTACTCTCAATCTGTTTTCGAATCGTCCCAATCATCTTAATTTCATTAGCTTAAAGCTTCATCATTTCAAGACTCAACAAAACAGAAAGGCCAAAATCTAAGTCCAAGTAACGTCAAATTCACGAAATCAAATTGTCTTGTCTTTCCCTAGAGTACCTAGAGACACCGTTGTATGAACATTATAAGCAAATCACAGTTGGCTCCTTCAATAACGATATCTTAGTTTTCAACCGATATGTGCTTGACTGATATTTTTGTTTTATTCTTGAATATATGGAGGAGCATCCATGAATCACGTCAGCAGTAATCACGATGTGGGGAGGATGGCCTGAGATAATAAAGAAACTATTTTCTATTGTACTTAGGTAGAGGTGGGCTCTGCAGATTCAAAGAAACTGCTGAAGTTATTTGTGGATGTCTCCTAACTATTTAACAAAGTCAGTAATAAAATCTAGAGAAGATAAAGTTCGTAGGAGTCGGAACAGCCAGAGCCACGATGGTGATTTTACTCTTTGATGAACTCAATCCAATTACACTTTCAGAAAAACGTAATTGCGGTTAATATTCGTCAAATCTG